>CM034152.1:716583514-716728114 GCA_019776745.2 Taxus chinensis
CTCCGAAAGAATTAATGTGGGTCATCATGGAGTGTGCGGAAGGACTATGGACTATAAAAATGGAGCCAAATGAGCAATCCTATGGGCACACAACTTGAAATGTGAAGCATCAGAGCCAAAATGAAAGTAAAATTCTTCCAAATAGCTAGGAGGGTTATTCAAATAAAAATTTGGTGACTTTCTGGGCCATCTTCCTGCTAGATGAAGAGACCAGTAGCCTTTGAAGTATCCATTGGGCATGGAGTCATGAATGATAGCCTGATGCTGATCTTGTATTGAAATCTGAACCTGACTGCTTGCACATGGTGACCCTAAACCAGCTCCACTATCTGTACTCTTAATTCTCATAAGAAAATCTTGAAGGTGAGATTTCTGAGAGTAGAAAATTATATTGACATGGAGCTTTCACATGTCCCTAAAATGGACTGCTACACCATTCACCTTGGAGGGACATCAAACTGTATAATGATACAACCTTGGAGCAACAAAACACCACAACACCGCTATGTACAAAACTAAAAATCATACATATCTCAAGTGGGATATGTAGAGTGTGTAAAATCACTTCTTTTGCTGAAAGAAAACCTACCTACTCTATGTTAACTGGAAGCAAAGGGGACTCAAAAAAATCCTGCAACTAGCAAGGAGAAGTAGCTTCCCTTTCTCAAAATAGGTAGCCATGTATATGATTTGGTGTTGAACATGGCTTTTATTATGAGTGAAAAAATGAAAAGAGGTTGATCTTCCACCCAAATCATCAAGGTGTCAATATCAATCATAAATACCTCCTCAAGATGATTGGCATTGGACTCTTGGAGGTGTTGATGGTGAACCTTCATGCTTTGTATATCATCCTCATGCCCTGAAATGGACATGATCAGTTTTGGATTCCCCCTTAGCTCCAATGAAGCCAGGTACATGATTGGGTATAGTTTGATCTGTGAAGTTTTCCCATTGCTATGAAATTCAACTCCAAAAATGGATTCTTCCTGCAATCCTTCCTGGGTGGATGGTGTGGGAGAGGTGGGATCCTCATGCTCCTTTCCTTCCTCCATTGTTTCTTGAAGACTGGCTTGCTCTTGGATAGCTTCCACAACTTGTGGTTTGACCCCGACCTCCTCTAAAGGTGTAATGCCTGGTTAAACAACCCACTTGACAACCATGAACCACCTAGGTTTAGTTAGAAAATTATGGAATATTTTTTTTAAGGTGTTAGGAGTTGAAAACCAAAGTCTCAAAGACAAATAAATTGAACTGATAACCTTTCCCATTATAATGATTACTAATTTCACATTATAAAGAAATAAATGTAATAGGTCCACACCTAACTCAAATCTCTCTAAGGATTAATTTAATTACTGATTTCATTGACATTTTAGCTAAATATTTCCTGATTAAATTTTAGAGTTAAGGGACCCAAAACAATTAAATACCCAAGGTATTTAATTTCCACCAGATCAAAGACATGAGAAGGATTAAATTACAGTGAGGAAAAATAACACATAAGTTAAAGTCAACAGAGCAAGGTCTCACTTACCCACTCCCAGTACTTGATTAGGAGTGTCTACAACTAGGTTGCTAGGAAAAAACTACCACTAACAGGTTCTAGAAAAACTCAAATCCATAAGAACAAACTTCTCTTTTATTAACAATTCTTAGAGGTCACAAAGTCCAAAAGTTAGGGCTAGAAGTTTTAGTTAGGTTCAGGGAGCAATTTTCCTCCATACCCAACTCTCTAATAGGCTCAAATTTTCAACTGCATTTTTCTCCTTCTTAACATTTCCAAAATTTCCCTAAACTATTCACAATGAATAGGAAATTTTCTCACCTTTCTGATGATATAACGAAGTCCTCCTAACTCCTTTAGAAAATCAAGATATGAGCAAGCGGAGTCTAGGGGTCAAATTTTCCCCAAGGGGACACGTGTCAAGAGGACGGGAAATCCCCTTTGGCGGGTTGGTGGGTTGCGGGGTGGCTTTAATAAATTTTCCATTGTGTTGGAAAAAAGTCAATAAAAATCCCACGCTTCCGCGGGTCCTCCAGGGACACGTGGTGGCCAAAGCAACGACGCCGGGGAAACAGGGAAGGGGCGGAGCAACGGAAGGATTTGGGGCATTTCACCCAAAGAAAGAGAAAAATCCAAACAACACTCATGCACCTGTGGGTCCACCCAAGGACACGTGGCACTCCCCGATTCACCGTGAGGAAATTTTACAAACATTTCCAAAGGCCCAAATGAAATTAAACAAAGGGTTCTGCCACGTGACAGCCTATGATTGGCCATGGGCCGATGGGGTTTAAATGAAATTATTTTACCAAAAATTTCAAAAAAATCTAAGGGAAAAGAAACTGCTGCACCTCCGTTGCTACCTCATGAGGAAACATGGCAGCCTCTGATTGGCTACAGGCTGGCGGGGGAAAAGGTAAAAAATTTTCACTAGCCAAAATTTAAAAAAAAAATTATTAAGGATTTTTTTAAATGGGAAATTTTCGGGCCACGGGCCTGCAAGGGAAAATTTTCCCGCTAAGGCCCAAAAACTTCAAAGTGTTATAAATTTTGCTGGGGAGCTTAGTTTTGGGCAAAGGAGGACTTTTTGGAAAGCTCTCGATGCCCTCTTTACACATGAAACATCAATTTTACTTTTTGATAAGTTTTAAGGGGTTAATTTTACAAAAAGGATCTACAGGATTTTAATTAGCCCATTGGCAAGTTTCCAACTTTCAATTTTTATTAAATTATATCTCCTCCTTCACTCAACATGTCAAATGGACATGGAGGATTGGTCTAGGGAGAGTTTAGAGTGTTTTAGGAAATTCAATTTTGTTCAATTGATTCCAATTTGGAATTTTGTCCAACAAATGAAAGAAAATGATTAAGGAAGAGATTGAGCTCAAATTTGCAATGGTTCGAGTTACTCTCTTAAATTTTCTTGTCAATTTGAGTTCATTAATAGTATATCATGTTGGATTTTAAGGTTTCCAAGTTGATTGTTAAATACTGGTCCAAACTGTGCATTTTATTTAGATTTAATAGTTTTAAAAGTCACAATGCCAGTTATCAAATTTTTTAAAGGATGTATTTGTCAATTTTATCATTTAAATGTGGCATATAGTTTCTAAACTAATCCAATTCATTTATTTGTTTACTACAATAAACACCATTCCGAATAATTTCATAATAAACAATTACTAACTTTCTTTTTTACACAACTCCAAAAATACAAAATACAACATTGTTTTCCACGTGCATTTCTTCCTTTTCCATTTTCTAAACAAGATTCCAATCCCAATTTGATATTTCCAATATTTTTTTTACTCAATGCAAAGGAGAACTGAACTTGTAATTCTTATTGACTTCAATTGAACAACATTACATATTTCAATGTTGAAAACCAATAACAACATATAATTCATTTCTTTCCAATGTATAGAGCATAATGTAAGTATCTTTCACATTTCAAAAATACAACTTCATAATCAATTTACATATATATTTCTTCACAAAATGCATATTACAATTTCATCCACATCACGTGGGAAAGGATTATAAATGAATGTGTTTCCACAAAGGACTTTCAAATTGTATTTTTCCATTGCTCCAGGACAACAACATGCACATTTTCTTTTTCTCCAAGTTGATCACAATAAAAGAGGGGGAAAGAAAATGCTCTCCACCCAACCAAGACATCCAATGAAAGGAGAAGCCTTCCTTCATCATTGGCCCCCGAGCCCCAACCAAGATGTAATAAAAGGTACAATTCAACCATTGAAACAATTTGCTTCCACACACAACATTCTTTCACATACACATTTCTTTTTTAAAACACAATGCAACACCAAAAGCAAACATCAGTTCACAACGAAATTTAAAAACGTCAAATCACAACTCGGGCTTGATCATGCAAGCCAAAGGAGAAAGGAATATGGGGGAGGCTACTTATTCCTCCTAATTTGGAATTAGGCATCCACCAAATAATCATACCGCCAATATAACATATCATAACCCATAAACCTTATGCCTCCCAACCCCTCCTTATGCCCCCCCACAAATTTTCCCTTATGCCCCCCCACAAGTAAGAAATGCAAGCTATTTATTTTCCATGGTGGATCCCAAACCCAAAACTCCCTCCACAAAAATTATGATTCCCATGGCATTTCCCTTATGCCCCCCTACAATAATTCCCCACATCCTTCTCCTACACCATTCCTAAGGTAGTCTGCCCAACCAGCCAACAAATAAAACAATGCATGCACCATATACACAACACAATAAGAAAATAACAACAATATGGAAGAAATAAACTCCTACCTCTCCATGAAAGGATTTTCTCCACACAACAAGCTTTGAATGTCAAAAAAATAGTCCCAAAATAGCAGTGGTAAAGTATCAAATGCTCTCCAATTTCCTCCAAATCAACAAGAGCTCTAATCACAGAAAAATAGTGCCCAAGGATGCATGCAAAACATAGTCCAAAACAAAAATCTCCCCAAGCATGCAAAGCTATCTCCAAAACTTCCTTCAAAAACAAGAGCTCCCACAAGAAAATGCTCCCCTAGGAAGAATGCAAAAAGGTTCAACAACCCAAAACAAGAAGAGAGTTTAAAATTAAATAGAAGAGGGAGAGAAGAGGATGATGTGGATCCATGTAGGATGCCACATCACACATCCTCCAATTCAAACACAAAAGACAAAATTCCATTCTCCCAAGCACAATAAATGAAATGACAAAATTAACTTACACACTCCAAAAGAGCCCACACCTCAAGGGACAACTATTTAATAAAAATGTAAGAGAAGTGCAATCCAAAAAAAGCAACATGATGAATGAAATGCATTTAAAAGTCACAAATCACATCTCCATCCATAAGTATGGTTGGTATATTAAATTTAGAGGCATGGGGCAAGTTTTACTTGTCCCACAAGTCTCCAAAAATAGCCCCCAAGGTCAAATTCAAATTCGAATTTCCTCCAAATCTGGAGCCATCAAATCTTATAATTTTTGGAATTGAGTGAGGGTTTTTGAAAGGACCCACATACAATTGAAGATTTTTTGAGACTCCAAACTATAGGAACCCTTGAAGCAACCATGAAACCATAGCTAAGATGCAGCTCTTACAAAAATAGCCACCAGCGTCAGAAACGAGAGGAGTAGCCACTTAGCGAGTAGCCATTAATGTCAGCAGGGAGAGGAGAATCAATAGTGAGTACAACAGTGTCAGTAGTGAGAGGAGAAGGAGCCACCAGCGTCAGAAACGAGAGGAGCACCAACATCAGCAGTGAGGAGTAACCACTAGTGTCAGCACGAGAATAAATGTCGCCTCTAGCGGTGAAACCACCTATGAGGAGGATCGTGCCTTGGGGATTTGAACATGGGTGGGAAAGGACACAAATGTGACTTACCCTACCACTCCCCACCCCATTCAAATCTTATAATTACTTCCCATATCCCAATTTGATTTATTTAAAGTTTAACTATATGATTCCCACATTAATCCATCACAATTTAATTTATTTTAAAATAAAGGAACACATTACTTAATAAAATACATACAACAATAATAAAAGGAAACACATTAATAAAATACACAAACCCATGGTCACATGTAAAGGTAATCCCCCCATGGGAATTCCTAACAAAATACAACACACAAACACAAAACAAGTTGCCATGGTGACCGTGTTGAATTCACCCAGAATTCCATTTTGGTTGGTCTCCGATCCCCCGATGTTTTGTTGTGATATTTTTAAACCTGCAAAACACAAATACCTCCTTCAGCCTCATGGCCCGTATCAGAACATCCAAAATGAATATATAATATGATCACGAAATCATCTATACACATGAATCACAATAGTCATCAAGGTAATCAACGAAATCATTTACAATTATTATCGACAACTATATCATCATCGAATAATTTTTCTTTTCTAGGTTTATTCATAATCTCCAAAATCACACATCCGAATAACTTCCATATAAACATCCATGTCAATAGTATATCATCATCCACATATGAAGTGTCTCTAATAATCACCATGCATTATATATAATCAGATTCAACAATAATCCATGATCTGACATCTAACACCATACTAAATGAAACTATTAAAATATGCTTTCATAGTCTATAGTATCATGATCAGTAATAAAAGGTGCCAAAGGAAAGTGGGAACTACATCCCCCTCCCCTTAGACTCTACTTCCTCCTGGAAGTCACAAGAACCGATGTGGGAACAATGCAATAGAGAAAGGATCATGCCCTTTTTGGAATTTCTTTGCTTCAACGAGTGTGGGTCTACAGAACTCAAGTTTGGTCCAATATAATTCAGCAGAAGAAGGGAGATTGTAAGGGATGAGTTCTAAACTTTCAACATGCAAGGCTACGAACATAAGAATCTAAGGAGTAACTTTACGCTATCAACAAGATACCACACATAACAATATAACAAGAAGAGTTCCCAAAAGATCATCAAGAGTAACCACCAAGGAAGGGAATTACAGGGAAAATTTCCATAAAATTGAGATGACCACATAGTTTCCCACTGATACACATACCACACTAATAAAAGTTAAGGTTTCTACATGTTTAAGCCCATGATTTCAAGGTTCGTTGTCCATACAAGGCTAGAAAAATTAACTATGACCAATTTTACGCATGAGAAACAAGTCTACACAAGGTCCCACAAATTGAGATCACACAAGATGAGGTTAATCAACAAGGACACCTAAATCAGAAAAACATTTACAATGAAGGAACTATTCAAGGAAAGAACTTCTATAACTCGAGAGGGCACAATTAACTTTTCATGGTAATGCAAGCTAAGTCAAGACCACAAGGTTTTCCTATAGTCTAATTTTTTTTTTACACTTTGTTTTAAGAATCCTGCACACCAAACAACCAAATCTAAAGAAGTCAACCATATATCAAAAGAAGTATATATCTATATATATTTATATCTCCCCTAGCAACTAACATATCAATACAAGTTCCATACCATATAACACAATGGGATTTATTTATCTTATTTCCTACTCAAGCTCGGAATAACCATAAAGAGAGCACAAGGAACACCAAGGACCACTCAAGGTTGCTAGGGAGAAGAGCAAGTAACAAGGGGGTCCAATCAAATCCAAAGGTGAATAATATCATCTTGAACTTTCCATCCTAATGGGAAGAAGGGCTTCAACAACAAGGTGACCCAAGAAAATATGAAGAAAATAAGACTTCCCCAAGTTATTCTATATCCTTAACATATGTTGCCTTAAAATTACAATACTTAGGTCTCCAAGGACAAGATAACACGCAAGGAGGTTGCTTCTCAAACAATAGATAAGTCTCAATCCAAAAAGGACCACAACTCACATCCATCGAGCTACGGGATGATAAGGGTGTGACGACCCAAAACTCCCACAAGAAGGCACATACATCCATGGACAAGAAGTAATAAGCAACCAGAACACATTACTATCCACCGGGTGTTTCACAATTTTAGGTAGGTGACAAAACTACGAGTTCGACTATATATTGCACTCAAACACATAAATTTTACCCATTTTGTAAATCAACTTATTAAGTCAAAATTTATAGCTTTGCTTGATAAGAACATTCCTTTCATGCTCCCTTAGTTACAAATTTCTTTCCTTTATGGCATCATCAGTTTACGTTATAAAGAGAACCACTAAGGTGGGCATGATGTCTCACCATTCTGTATAGGTTAGAGAGCATTTAGTTTACTTGCAAGGAAGGTGGGTGGAAAAATATTTCCTTTCTATTCTCCTACATGGTTTTTTTAATTTCTTCTATTAATCTACCAAGGGTTATAACAAGGATCACTTCCCTTTTCTATGCTCCACTTTATTTGTTAAGTTCCAAGGTCAAACCTCCTTAATTATAGTTTTATGGTGTTTTGGTTGAGTCGTCTTATCAATCAAATTTTGATGAGAAGGAAGGTTCAAACACATCACAACATTACTTTTATGGGAATGAGATACAAATCAACACATCACATTTTGATTCTAAAGGAACAAGAGACATTCAACATAGAAAACACACTATTAATTTTCTGTAAGGACTAGGAAACAATGAACCAACATGAATCACACCAAGATTTCAAAATTTCACCGAATAATTTCAAGCATCATTAAACATTCTTAGTGGGGTCTCCGCAAGTCTCACAAAGAAATTTTCAAGGAAATCTCATTAAAGAGGTAAAATCTTACTTTTACAAATCTATTTTGGTTTAACAATCAATTCTCATGTCCTCACAAGATATCACCAGCCAAGCAACTAGATGAAAATGAAACTATACTCCAAGGAACCACATCCACACAAAAAGGCATCCAATGCAATGGGGCAACCAAATAATTTACCAAAACATGAACTAAACAACCAAGAGTTACAGTTTTTTTTTTAAAAGAGGAAGTACCATATAAGCACCATCGAGATTAACTATTAAGATCTACCCAACTAACATCTCTAAGAGAAAGGTCCAAAAGACCCAAAGTCATCCATAAATGTTTCCAAGTAACCCAAATATTAATAGGTCATAGAATGTTATTCATAGTAAAGGAATTTTAAGGTGTGTGTAAACTTATTTATAAGTCAAGAGGGTAAAACAAGTACACTTAAATAAACACACTACCTGAAAGGCTTAAATCTATCCATAATTATTAAGATGCATACATTCCCACGAGTCAAAACTTTCTATGATGTAACCAGGAACCCAAGATACAATTTAACATGCCATCGATGAAAAGTCATTATCAAAACAAACACTGTTTCTAGTAACATTTACTAGTCAACCAAAGGCAATCCAATCCTAACAAAATCTAAAAGTCCATAATTAAAACACTTCTACTCCGACGAGGGTTAAGCTCTTACCAGATTGAAATAGAATCATCACTACCACTGTTAAACTGCCCTCTAGACCACACTACATGAAAAACTTTATTTCTAGTAAGGTCAAGCAACAAAAAGGGTCACTCTAAGATCTTAGACACACTCAAGGTTCCATGCATCCATAACCAAGGCATGACTTTAAGCACCTAAAAGGAACCTTCAAGACACCCAGGGTGTACCCCCATATGACAATTATCACCATACATGAAGCATAGAACCAACTCAACAACATGCAAGAAGGAAAACATGTAACGTTTAGCCAAGTAGCCAACAACATCATGAGCTCTGAGTCATCAATCAAATAAAGTCTAAGAAATATCGGCAATCAATAAAAGTGGCTAAGTAGCCACATTGCAATGTTTGAAAATTCTTGCAAGAATTATAAATAAATAAAAGATCCTCAGAGCTTCTTCAATCCAAACATAAAATAAGATGTTGGTCCTTGATAAAATACACAAGATTACAAAAGTAAAACACACAATTTAACACCACATTCACTCTGCATAGCCTTTCATGGCTGCCAATAGGGTTACTCTACCTCAAGGTTAGTTCTAAGAACACATACACAGGATTGGGTCCTAGACGACACCTAGACTTAGTGTCCACCCTCACATACGGGTAACAACAAGGAAAACTGACAACCAGACCCTCTTTCTTAACCACTCAAGGAAGGAAGCTCTAAATCAACTTCTAATTAAACTCTTCCTGACCCAGAACACAACCACTATTGTCCAACCACAAGAATCACACCATACCACTCATCATTCCAACCACTCCAATAAGGAAGGGTCTCGACAAAGGGCTTAATGCATCATACAATTAAATCAAGTTTTAGGGCTTGTAAAACAACACATTTTCAAAAGGGAACTAAGTTTCTATTATACTAGAAGTTCACAAAATCAATTTAATCTGACATTCTTAGTTACTCTGGGTTTAGACAAAATGTCACTAAGCAAGCACAACAACTCAAACAACTTATTATTGTTTTATTATCATTTTAATTCTGGCAGTTTCAAATGAACAGAGTAATGTAATATTTCTTCATACTTATTTCTTCTTCAATTTTCAACAAAGTTTTTTTTCTTAGATTCAAAAGTGTGCTAGGTTTACAGTTCATGTCTCAAGTTTTCTAGTGTGCCCAATGGTCCAAGCTTTTAAACCACTTCTCTGATACCAAGTGTAATGCCCTGGTTAAACAACCCACTTAAGAACCATGAACCACCTAGGTTTAGTTAGAAAATTATGGAATAATTTTTTTTTAAAGGTGTTAGGAGTTGACAACCAAAGTCTCAAAGACAAATAAATTCAACTGATAACCTTTCCCATTATAATGATTACTGATTTCACATTATAAAGCAATAAATGTAATAGGTCCACACCTAGCTCGAATCTCTCTAAGGATTAATTTAATTACTAATTTAATTGACATTTTAGCTAAATATTTCCTGATTAAATTTTAGGGTTAAGGGACCTAAAACAATTAAATACCCTAGGTATTTCAATTCCACAAGATCAAGGATAGGAGCATGGATTAGTTTACAGAGAGGAAAGGGATAACACATAATTTAAAATCAACAGAACAAGGTCTCCCTTACCCACTCCCAGAACGTTTTTTAGGAGTGTCTACAACCAAGTTGCAAGGCAACAGTTGCCACTAGATAGGTTCCGGAATAACTCAAATCCACAAGAACAAACTTCTCTTTTATTAAAAATTCTCAGAGGTCACAAGGTCCAAAACTTAGGGCTAGAAGTTTTAGTTAGGTTTAGCGAGCGAATTTTCCCCCATACCCATACTGCTCTAACATGATTCATATGTCCAATTGGATTTTTAATCCTTCTGTAATGCTATCCATGAATTTTCTCTAAACAAATTCCCAATGGATCAGGTTAATATTTCTCACCTATTCGTGAGTTGATATAAGGAAGTCCTCCTAACTCCTCCAGAAACTCAAGTTATGAGCATTTGAAGAGTCTAGGAGTCAAATGTTTCCCCTATGGGGACATGTGTGAAGAGGAGGAGACTATGCACTTTAAATGGATTGGTGGGTCATGGGGCTTGTTCATTAGGGAAATTTTCCCATCATATAGCTCAATTGACACAGAAACATTATTGAACCCCCGTGGGTCCCTATTAGGGACACGTGTCACTGTGCTTGAATAGCCAAGTGGATAAAGTCAAAAGTATAAGGGCTGGGTTTCGGGTGGATTTCTATAACTTTGCACCCGAAGGAGGAACATTTGAGAAGAAATAGAATGCTGCAAGGTCCTGCGTCTACCCACGGAAGGACATTGGCTTTCCAAGGGGATCTATCTGGTAGAGTAAATGGGTCGTAAGAGAAGGACTTTAGCAAATTTTCCCAAGTGCCAAAACAAACAACCCAAGGAAGACCTATAGGGTCTACCCTCCCACCTGGCATCACTAGATCCCCCCCAAAGTGCTCTACGATGCAGGTACATGCCTCTACGACTTGGCTATTATTTCGGGCTAGAGCGTGCGGATCTAAAATGAGATATTCATTCCTATAAATTTATCCAAAGGGATAAGTCCATTTGTTGGAAAAACGTGCCTCCACTGCTACCTCGTGAGGACACATGATAAGATCAATCTGATTCACTGCGGCTGGCGATTTGATCAATGGTAAAAATTTTCTTGAGAAAGAATTTTCAAAAAATTTCCTAAAGATGGTTTAAATCTGGTTGTATATAATTTTCGGGCTGAGGGCCCGTCCAGGGAAAAATTTCCCAACATTTTCCCTCCAAGGCTCAAAAACTTCAAAGTGTCATAAATTTTGCTATGAAACATAGTTTTGGACAAATGAGGACTATTGATTGCGAAATCTCTCGATGCCCTCTTTGCATAGGAAACTATCAATTTTAGATTTTGATAAGCATTTATCTAGGTCAATTTTACAAAAATGATCTATAGGATTTTAATTAGCCTTTTAACTGGCATGTTTCGCAACCTGTCACTCAATACATGATTAAATTATATCTCCTCCTACACGTTCAACATGTGTAAACCGAAAGCATGGAGGATCAATCATTGAGGGAGAGTTTATAGTGTTTTAGGAAAGTCACCATTGTGGAGTTCAAGCCCGATTCGAATTTGGAATTTTGTCCAATAAATGTACAGAAAACGGTTGATTCAATGAGATTGAGCTTGCAATTTTCAATGGTTTGATTGTCCACATCTCTGAAATATTCTGAGTCAATTTGAGTTCATTACTAGTCATAGGTTCACATGTTGGAGGTTTAAGGTTTCCAATTTGATTCATTAAACGCTGGTCCAAACTGTGCATTCTTTATTTAGATTTACACAGTTTCTAAAAATCACAATGTCAGTCTATCAAATTAGTTAAAAGGATCTATGGTGTTCAATGGTTTATCCATTTATATGTGTCAGCATATTGTCCTAGTGTCAGGTATTTACCTTAGCTGAAGTGTCTCACCTAGGTACTTTAGTTTAGTCTTTATGTGTCTCATTTATCCTCACCCACTTAATGTGTGTGGATCAATTTCTTTTATCTTATTTAGATATTAGGAGATATTATTTAGTCATGTTAGGTATAGTTAGTCTTTCTTGAGTTTATGTCGATATGAGTCTAAGACCTTGCCTAGTTCTTAGATTGTTATGTCCTTACCTATTTAAGCAAGGCCCATTCTCAATGTATTGCATTGTAGTTCCATTATAATACTATGATATTGTTGCATCATTTGTTTACAATAGGTCATTTATGTAAAGCTATTATGGTCACAATTGCTTTCATCTATTAAAAATCCAATCTTTAATTGGATGTTATGATTAGTCATCAAGATGTGTGTCTTGGCATATGGTACGATCTAATATTATCGATTCCTTGTCAATAGGTATCATGACTGTCAAATACTAAAGCCACCCATTAAATATGCCTCACAGACGCATTTTCGGTGTCATATGAGGTTTAGAAATAATTGTGATTCCTACTAGTAGCGTGCTTAACTTCAGACAAAATAAAGTACAATGTGAAACTTGATGAGCTTCAAAGATATATTCCGCTGAGTTAGCAGCATGCAACTGGAGGATGGAGGCACAGGAGGCTGGAGGTCATTTAGTGACCTCTCGTCAGTCACCAACGACAGGGATGCACGAAGCTGTGGTGATAGTGTGTGTGTGATTTTTCTTTCTTTTCAAAGTTGCAGTTGATTCCAGTTGTGTGCAGCGTAATTTTTTCTCAGTGTTCCTGTTATGGCTTGAATAAGTGAAATGTTCACATTGAGGGGGGGAACATGGTCTGGAATGTTCCATTTTCTCTTTTCATATTCGTAATCAGTGAGTGATATTTTCCTACATAATTCCCTGAAGGAAAAGCATTTTGGACAGATGAAAGCACAAAAGAAAAGCAACATCATGATATTGAGGTTGTTGGTTATCCTGTAAAACCATCCCTGTTGAGGTTGTTGGTTGTCCTGTAAAACCATCCCTATTGAGGTTGTTGGTTGTCCTGTAAAACCATCCATGTTGAGGTTGTTGGCTGTCCTGTAAAACCATTCATGTTGAGGTTGTTGTCTGTCCTGTAAAACCATCCAGATCATGAGCACGCACAGGCGGCACGTTGCAGAAGGAAGTGCAATTGTTTTTCTCCTATGTTCACACTAAGGGGGGGAATGTTAGGAATTCATATATAGTGCTCACATTATTCATATATTTGGATGAATAATATTATGTAATACATTATGAGTTGTAATAAACAAACTCATAATATCAGGTTAGTATATTATATACGTGAGTTGTTTGGGAGTTATAACAACTCACATATATATAGATTTGTCGGTTGAGTTGTTTCCTACTTAATAGGAAACTATCTCCCTATATATTTGCAGCTTGTTCATTATGTAATAATACGGAATGAATTGAAAGATACATTATTATTCCATGAATAACATTAGAGAACCTTACTATACTGAATAGAAGAGATATTGTTTTGTGTATAATTTTTTGCTGTACATTTCTATAAATCTGATCTAGGTCCATCAAGGTTCAGGGAGCAATTTGCCCCCCTATACCCAACTCTCTAACATGATCAGAGTTTCAACTAGATTTTTCCCCTTCTTAACACTTATAAAATTTCCCTAAACCATTCACCAATGGATAGGTAATTTTCTCACCTTTCTGGTGATATAAATAAGTTCTCCTAACTCCTCCAGAAACTCAAGATATGAGCAAGTGGAGTCTAGGGGTCAAATTTTCCCCAAGGGGATGCGTGTCAAAAGGAGGGGAAATCCCCTTTGGCAGGTTAGTGGGTCGCGGGGGGGTGGCTTTAATAAATTTTCCATTGCGCGGGCACAAATTCAATAAAAATCCCGTGCTTCCGTGGGTCCTCCAGGGACAAATGGCAGCCGAAGCGACGAAGCCAGGGAAATAGGGAAGGGGTGGAGCGGCGGAAGGATTTGGGGCATTTAGCCCAAAGAAGAGAAAAATCCAAACAGTACTCCCGTGCCTACGGGTCTACCCAAGGACACATGGAACTCCTCGATTCATCGCGGTGAAATTTTACAAACATTTCCAAAGGCCTAAATGAAATAAAATAAAGGGTTCGGCCCCCACCCCACCGCCCCCCCCCCCCCCCCCCTGCAAGCACCCAAAGCTGCCATGTGGCAGCTTGTGATTGGCCACAGACCAGCGGGGTTAAAATGAAAATTTTTTTCCCAAAAAATTAAAAAAAATCTAAGGGAAAAGAAAGTTCCATGCCTCCATTGATGCCTTGTGAGGACACATGGTAGCCTCTGATTGGCTGCGGACTGGTAGGGGAAAAGGTAAATTTTTTTCCCGAACCAAATTTTTTAAAAAAAATTCCTAAGGATATTTTTTTTTAAAATGGGAAATTTTCGGGTTGTAGGCCTGCGAGGGAAAATTTTCCCAAATTTTCCCGCCAAGGCCCAAAAACTTCAAAGTGTCATAAATTTTGCTAGGGAGCTCAGTTTTGGGCAAAGGAGGACTTTTTGGAAAAATCTCGATGCCCTCTTTACATAGGAAACATCAATTTTACTTTTTGATAAGTTTTAAGGGGTAAATTTTACAAAAAGGATTTGTACGCTTTTAGTTAGCCAACTGGTAAGTTTCCAACTTTCAATTTTGATTAAATTAGATCTCCTCCTTCACTCAACATATCAAACAGACATGGAGGATTGGTCTAGGGAGAGTTTAGAGTGTTTTAGGAAAATAAATTTTGTTCAAATTGATTCCAATTTGGAATTTTGTCCAACAAATGATAAAAAATGGTTGAGGAAGAGATTGAGCTCGAATTTGCAATGATTCGAGTTACTCTCTTAAAATATTCTTGTCAATTTGAGTTCATCACTAGTATATCATGTTGGATTTTAAGGTTTCCAAGTAGATTGTTAAATGCTGGTCCAAATTGCGCATTTTATTTAGATTTACCAGTGTTTAAAAGTCACAATGCCAATGATCAAATTTTTAAAGGATCTATTTGTCAATTTTATCATTTAAGTGTGGCATATAGTTTGTAAACTAATCCAATGCATTTAGTTGTTTACAACAAACCATTCTGAATCAAAAGCAAGTACTAACTTTCATTTTTACACAACTCCAAAAATACAAAATACAACATTGTTTCCATGCGCATTTCTTCCTTTTCCATTTTCTAAACAAGATTCTAATCCCAATTTGATATTTCCAAAAAAAAATTACACAATGCAAAGGAGAACTAAACTTGCAGTTATTATTGACTTCAATTAAACAACATTACATAGTTGAATGGTGGAAACCAATAACAACATATAATTCATTTCTTTCCAATGTACAGAGAAGAATGTAAGTGTCTTTCACATTTCAAAAATATAACTTCATAATTAGTTTACATACATCTTTCTTCACAAATTGCATATTACAATTTCATCCACATCAGGTGGGAAAGGATTACAAATGAATGTGTTTTTGGACTGTCAAACTATTTTTTTCCATTGCTCCAAGACAGAAACATGCACATTTTCTCTTTCTCCAAGTTGATCACAACAAAAGAGGGGGAAAGGCAACGCTCTCCACCCAACCAAGACATCCAATGAAAGGAGAATCCGTCCTTCATCATTAGCCCCTGAGCCCCAACCAAGATGCAATAAAACGTGTAATTCAACCATGGCAAAAACTGGATTCCACACACAACATTCTTTCACATACATATTTCCTTTTTAAAAAACAATGCAACACCAAAAGCAAAGAGTAGTTCACAACTGCATTTAAAAATTCCCAAATAACAACTCAGGATTGATCATGCAAGCCAAAGGAGTAAGGACTATGGGGGAAGCTACTTATGCCTCCCAATTGGCAATTGGGCATCCACCAAATAATAATACCACCAATATAACATATCATAACCCATAAACCTTATGCCTCCGAACCCCTCCTTATGCCCCCCACAAATTTTCCCTTATGCCCCCCCCCCCCCCACAAGTAAGAAATCTAAGATATTTATTTTTCATGGTGGATCCCAAACCCAAATCTCCCTCCATAAAATTATGATGCCCATGGCATTTCCCTTATTCCCCCCCCACAAGAATTCCCCATAGCCTTCTCCTACACCATTCCTAAAGTAGTCTATCCAACCAACTAACAAATAAAACAATGCATGCACCATATACACAATACAATAAGAAAATAATAATAATACGGAAGAAATAAACTCCTACCTCTCTATGAAAGGATTTGCTCCACACAAAAAGCTTTGAATGTCAAAAACATAGTCCCAAAACAATAGTACCAAAGTATCAAATGCTCTCCAATTTCGTCCAAATCAACAAGATCTCTAATCACAAAAAATTGTGCCCAAGGATGCATGCAAAACACGGTCCAAAACAAAAATCTCCCAAGCATGCAAAGCTATCTCCAAAACTTCCTTCAAAAACCAGAGCTCCCACAAGAAAATGCGCCCCAAGGAAGAATGCTAAAAGGTTCAACAACCCAAAACAAGAAGAGAGTTTGAATTAAATAGAAGAGGGAGAGAAGAGGATGATCCTTAGAGGATTTGGATCCATGTAGGATGCCACATCACACATCCTCCAATTCAAACAAAAAAGACAAAATTCCATTCTCCCAAGCACAATAAATGAAATGAAAAATTAACTTACACACTCCAAAAGAGCCCACACCTCAAGGGACAGCTATTTAATAAAATGTAAGAGAGTGCAATCCAAAAAAAGCAACATGATGAATGAAATGAATTTAAAAGTCACAAATCACATCTCCATCCATAAGTATGGTTAGTATATTAAATTTAAAGGCATGGGGCAAGTTTTTTACTTGTCCCACAAGTCTCCAAAAATAGCCCCCAAGGTCCAAATTCGAATTTCCATGGAGGTAGAGTATTTCATGCTCCAAATATGACTTACACAAGCTCTTACAAAATTAAATACAACAGCCATCAACTCTTATAATTACTTCCCATATCCCAATTTGATTTATTTAAAGTTTAAATATATGATTCCCACATTTAATCCATCACAATTTTAATTAATTTAAAGGAAAGGAACACATTACTTAATAAAATACATACAACAATAATAAAAGGAAACACATTAATAAAATACACAAACCCATGGTCACATGTAAAGGTAATCCCCCCATGGGAATCCCTAACAAAAATACAACACACACACAAAACAAGTTGCCATGGTGACCATGTTGAACTCACCCAGAATTCTATTTTGGTTGGTCTCCGATCCCCTGATGTTTTGTTGTGATATTTTTAAACCTGTAAAATACAAATACCTCCTTCGGCCTCGTGGCCATATCAGAATGTCAAAAATGAATATATAATATAATCACGAAATCATCTATACATATGAATCACAATAGTCATCAAGGCAATCAACAAAATCATTTACAATTTATATCGACAATTATGTCATCATGAAATAATTTTCCTTTTCTAGGTTTATGCATAATCTCCAAAAGCACACATCCGAATAAATTCCATTAAACATCCATGCCAATAGTATATCATCATCCACATATGAGTGTCTCTAATAATCACCATGCATTATTATATATAATCAGATTCAACAATAATCTAGGATCTGACATTTAACACCATACTAAATCAAACTATTAAAATATCTTTCATAGTCTACAGTATCATGATCAGTAATAAAAGGTGCCAAAGGAAAGTGGGAACTACAGAAGGTTTAACCATTAAGGGAATTTTTGTAATCCCAAATATGAGAGCCAAGATTACCAAAATTTTGATCATTTCTTTTCCATTTGGCTCTCCTTCTTACTTGTCTGTTTGACTGGTTTTTGGAATTTCTTCCCGACATGGAATTGGGAAGGAAATAGAAGTGGATGGGGTTTTAACCAGTTTTGTAATTATTTTTGGTGGTGAGGGAAGTGGAACTTCTTTTTTTTTGGAGGGGATGACTCCTTGGAAGGGAAAAGGATAGAAGAATTGAGGTGAGATGGAAGACTAGGAGATGGAGAAGGGAAACCGACACTTGAGGCAGTAGACGGGAAGCTTGGAAATTAGAGCTCAGGTTGAGATGGCACTATTTGGGGAATGGAAATAAAATCACTAGATGATGGTCTAGGACTTACCCATTAACAAGGTTTACTGTTACCAAGCTCGCAGGCCTCTATCTCCTCAGTCCACTGTGTAAGTTGAGGCAGTATTTCAACCATGAAATCAAGCTTCTCCTGCGGGTTATAATGTCTTGGAAAAGGGCCTTCCCATAGACAAGGTGCCCTACAACCAATCCTGAATGCCTTCATCTGTGTTGTAGCCCTGAACTGCACCATACTAGCCTCAATTCTTTGAATCTTCTCCAATAGATCGTTGTTTTTCCATATAACTGTTACCATTATATGCATACCCTTTATCTTGATAGGCTTCATTACAAAATGGCTTTGACACTGCTCATATGGGTAAGCATAACGGTTCTTGATCTGATCATAATGATGATCTAGAGGAGTTGGGAAATACATTGCAGGATGATTGCACTGCTGCAAGTGTGAATTCTACCATGGGAATGAAGTCATGACTACACAACTTCATGAATGACAGAAGATGAAAGATGTGGAAAGAAGAATGGGTGGAAATGGATGGAAAGAAGGTCTAAAACTCAGAGAATGGGTTATTGATTAGATGGATTCACTAGATGTGTTGAAAAATGCCTCCAAAGACTAGATCTCAACAATAACACATTGAACCTACTAAGATGAAGATATAAATCTCTTCATTCTGGTCCCACAGGGTGTGCCAAAACTATTAGTGTGGTCACACGGTGGCTTAAGATTTGTTGTTTGATAATGTGAAACTTCAGAAAGAATAAAAAAAATATAACTCCAGTTTCCCACCAGGCATGCCAAAACTGTTAGTGTGGTCGCACAGTGGCTTAAGATTTTCTATTTGATAATGAGACACCTCATAAAGATGAGAAAAATCTAACTCCAGGGCCCCACCCGGCATGCCAAAACTGTTAGTGCAAAATCACAACACCCCTGAATGTCTATAACTCGATGGGTTGAGACTCTCAGTGTGACTTGCATAACATGGGTACTATCTCCAAGTTGTGGGAATTGCTACTTGAGATATACCTCTAGAGAAAGTTTGTTCTTCTTCCTAATCCCAGTGCAAAACTACTTCTAAGGAACAGGAAATGTGACTATATACTCCTAATCTAACAATGATAAGGAAACAGGGAGAGAGAGAGCATGAAAATAAGGAAATCCTACACTACAAAGGTTATAGCACCAAGAAAAGAGGAAGTTGTTGATCACAATCTCAGCTTCCTGAAATGGAGAGAGGTGAGAAATGGAGAGTATGGACAAGATGCATCAAAGACCAAAGATAGATTTCACACATAACACCATTTCAAACCCATTAAACACAGCTCTCAAAACTTGTAATAGACATCAGAAGTATGCATAGTATGCTCTGCAATAGCAAGAGGTGAGAAGAGACAATAAAATAAGGAAGGATGGACAAAATGCATCATAAAACAAATTTTATTGCTCCATGAGTTCACACAGTAAATCATCAATGGGCAAGAGGAAAGAAAATTCCATTACAAAGTGAAGAGAGGAGGCTTAAACTCCACATTCCACCCTAGGTAAGAAAGAGAGAGGGAGGTAGGAGAGATGAATGACCAACCTTTTGAAAAATGCCCCTCCTTGACAATATATAGGAAGAATGAGAGAAGGAGAAAGGGAAAATTCAAACCCTACTTCAACCACCCCTAAAGGAGCATTGAATCCCCATGCAACCATGATGAGCTTCACTATGAAACACATGCCTCCATGTGTTTTTCGTTACTGGGAAAGAAAGGGGGTCCATCCCTCATTATAACGGTAGGTAAAAAACTTGACAACCTCAAAAATGGCGGACCAAATTTATCATTTCTCATTAATGGTGGTAGGTGAGTAGTAGATGCTGAGAGCTCTACAAAATGTCCTCCCTTGCTCATAACTGAGTTCCTAGTTGAAAGATATGTTTGTTTGAAGGTCAAGGTTGGGCATTTAATGTGGGCTCACATTATTTAAAGAGTCTATCCATGTAAGATCCATGTGGCAGCCTCACGCGTCTTAAGGTTTCACTACCTCCTTTTTATAGACACTAAAGTTAGGTCACACTCCCCTTTTGTCCCTCAATATATAAGCACCCTTTATTACATTTACCTAGCCATGATCCCCCCATTACCCCACTAATATTAATTTAATTAAAATTAATGCATTATCCTCATTATATTTATTATTTAAATATCTTATTTGAATAATATCCCCACATACAGTTCACTTAGACACTTCACCAATCCAACTCAACCTAAGACCTATTCTTAGCAAGTTCCCATAACTAAATAAGACTTACCCAAACCCTAAAAATCAATGCCTACATTCCTTCTAACCACATTCCCGCGTACTCACAAGAAGCTCCAGTCTAATCCGTGGGATAACGACACGAGATCCAAGGAAATCAGGAGGATCTCCCTAGTTTAGTAAACCTAGGAAATCCCGCCTTGACCGACGTCGGTTACCCCTAACTGTCGCCAGTTAAGCCAGACCACCACCAGTTACCCCTTTTAACCCCTAAAAATACCTTATTCTCAAGGTTGGCAAACATTGGGAGAAAGTTGACAAGGAAGAACACATATCAGAGATATAACGCATCTTTAAAGAGCCAATTCCAGTGAAAACTCACATTTGGGGAGGGAGATTGAGTATTTTGTCCTGCACAGCCATCCCAGCCATGATCTGATCTACCCAAGTAAAGAGGAGTGTACATGCAGCCCATACAGAAGCTTTTCTTCAATTGGTGATCACTTAAAACCTTTGAACCCATCATGAACACCTCCATCCCTCACACACAGACATCCAAGAATGAAATCCAAGTAAGTACAACATCATACTTTCTTGGTTATTTCATTTTATCATCATTTTATAATCCATTGTTTATTTTGCTCCCTATTGACCTTCTCCACATTTTCACCTCCGTATACCCATTGAAACCTCACAAAAGCCTACTCTAGTCACCCAATACCTTATCCCGACCAACCAAAGTCCTTGGTGTAATCACAAAGGAGACCCCAGCTTGTTCTGTGACATTTCAAGATCTGACAGTCACCGGCACCGATTACACCTAACTGTCGTCGGTCACCCCCTGACTGACACCAGTCTCTATTTTTTCCCACACAGCCCTGAACAGATAGCTACCCACCTAATTTTATCTCACCCTCTTTCACCTGTGATCTACCCGATACCCTTCATCAGATCTGCAAAGACCCAGAACCAATCATTTGACCTTTGGATTCTATTCTAGCTTAGTTTGTTAGATTAGATTTATTTCTTATTGTTTTTTAAAATGAGAAACCTAAATCATTTAAAAATAACAATAGGATTTACTTTTTTTACATCATTGAATTGTTTAAAGATAGTGGACTGATAGCCGTCTAGGAAGTATTATACTTCTTAGATCTAGCTTACTGCTAGGAAGTTCACTACCCATATTGTTTAATTCCTTCTGCTGGTCTTTTTTTCATTACAAGTAGTTCCTCCTAGCTAAAAGGAAGTTCTCATGATTAGCTATGGATTCAGAAGTCATACACGCACAACAACCCATCAACTGACATTTGAATAGGTATTCCTCCTACTCCTGTTACCCGTATCTGTTTCGTCAACACTTCAAAGAAAACAATATAAGAAAAAAGGTGAAACATTTTGGCACACCCGGTGGGACCCATCTAGGGTTCCTTGCATTTTATTCATTTCAAGGAAACAATTGTGTGTTTGTTTTCCTTCTAAAAAATGTACAAACTAATTTTCTTCCCTAGTAATCCACTTCTCCTTTCTATTTTCTCTAAAGGAAACTTTTCTTTTGGTGTCATTAAAAAGAATCATTTCTTCATGTTTTTTTGCATTGTAGTGAAAGAGCATCCCTCTTCCTCTTCATCTTACTGTGTCATCCAATTTCACATTTTCGATTTGGTTTTAAAAAAAAGTGCATTCCATTCTGATTTATTACATTAGCTCACATTAATTGATGGAAACCTACACGCTAGAAGTCATGACCAGCTAATGGTTGACAAATGAATCATAGAAAAGTATTTCTATCCTTTTCTCTTTCTCTGAGTCTTACCAAACCTCACAAAAATTCAAAATACATACATTCTTAAACAACATCTTACCTGGAAGAAGTTGTAGGTGATCATATGATCATGGCATAGTGGGCACCTAACTCTGCTGCTCTATCGATTCATACTTCAGAGAAAATCACAACCCCACCATAACATACCTAAAACCTCACCTTTTAGATCTCCTTGTTCATAGGAAGCCATCCTCACCAAAAAATTCTATTTCATAATTCATGTGTCAATACCTAAATAGCATAAGCTACACAAAGATAATAGAAAAGGTAGTCCTAGGATCGCATTTTCTTAGTGTTTTTACTTGGCTTGCATTTTGGGGTGAGAGATCACATTCATAAATTTTTCTTGTTCATCATTGCATGCTCCTCATCATAACTGGTGTATTCAAGCTCTTCACTTGAGTGTGTCATGGGCCATATCATCATCATTCCCAGAATTTTGGGTCTGATTCTACATCAGATTTTAATTCACAACCACTTTCTTTCATCACTATTTCAATTTCACAGTAACTTTTGTCGGTTACCTCTAACTGCCATCAGTTATACCTAACCAACGTCGGTTCTCAGGTCCTTTTGCTAATCTAATCAAAAGGACATTTTTACTTCACTTTCTTCCACTTTTCATAGTTTCTGTCACTGTCATCATTCCCATTAACGATTTTAAATATCCTTAGATATGGCATACCTATCATATTTTACCTTCTACCTCATTGTTCACTCACTGTTTATTTTCTACAGTGACTAGCACCAGTTATACCTTACTGGCATTGGTTTTCACTAACCATAATTGGTTAGCCTGTTTCACATTCCAGCCACCATTTTTTACTTCATCCACCTTTTATCACCAGATTCACCCGTTCCTATTGTTCTCTATATCATTTACAGAGAAGCAAGCCTGACCTGATCAATACTTGTTCACATGGTGATGACTTGAAGACAAGTAAGCACCCTCGTATTCCAAGTCTAGTTGTCAACCACTCCCACCTAGTCCTTCACCAACTTCTATTTTATCACCAGCCATGGATCCCATCCAACCTACCACTATTGCTACTGGAGATGACGAGTTTACACAAATTCCTTGACCAGAACCATGCCACCTTGCAGTTTTACCTTTCCCACTCGTCCACTTGAGATGCCTCAGGTCAGTTGATATACGACACGCCCGTATCTATACCCCCTGAACTCTCACACCCACTTCCACATCGGCCCCAGCTTGCTTTGTGTTGCACGCATCCACCTTATCCTCTAGTCATTTCGCTAGTTAGGCTCTATACCTACTATTTTTGCCACATTTGTTACCTATATGGCACCCATTACATTCATCATACCCTCGGCGACTACCCTAAACACAACCTCAGCCACCCCTAATGTCTCATACATACCTGTAGCTACATTCCCACCTCCAGTGTCGGTGACCCCTACCCCATTTCAGAACTTGGTTCTTTCCATTCCACAATCATTAGTGTCTATTACCACTAGGGTTACCACGACCCTTCCACCCCCATATACATACTACCAACAACCTCCTGTTTCATCCATTATTCATTCTGGGTACGTACCCCCTATTTTATTGCCTTCTTCTCCACCACCCTACATGGTAGCCCCATACACTAGAGTGCCACCCCTGTTATATGCCCAAAACCAACCTCCTCATGCTACAGGGGGCATCCAATCATCACAACCCACCAATGACCTAGTTAAATTGATGTAGGACAAGATGCAGACATTAGAGGCACATTTGCGGTCATTCAAACATGGGTGTTATCTGATCACTCACAATGATGCCTTACTTTTGAGAACTTTTCCCATGTCCCTCACTGGACCTACATTAGATTGGTATAGTGGGTTACCTAAACACTCTATATTTTCATTCAATTAGGTAGCCCAAGCCTTCTTGGATCATTTCTCTATCAATATTGTCAAGAAGGTTACTATGACCAACCTATATTCCACACGTTAGTATGAGGACAAATCCATCGCAGATTTTGTTGCTCTTTGGCATAGCCTAATCAATCAACTTACCTTCCAACTGCCACAAACTGAACTCATTGATCTCTTCACACGAGCTTGCACTAGACATATCTCCCCGACCTTACAGGTCCAAACCTTTTGAACATTCAATGAGGAATTCACTAGGGCATGAAATTTAAAGATTCAGGCCATCGAAGAGAAGAAAATCCAATTGCGCAATAAGAATTTAGCATTTAAGTCAAATGATACATCTTCCTCTTCCAAACCACAAACCAATTATTCAAAAGCTAAGGGCACTGCTAACGCAGTGGTACTCAAGGCCGGCCTAGCTCATCCATCAAATCAGGCTATACCCTCATCTAATATTTGACTTGTCCAGACTTTTCTATTTAGACGAGAGTACCAAAAATATACCCCAATTGGGGAACCTTACTCTTCTATCTTAGAAAAGCTTATCAAATCTGGAGCCATCACCCTTCCACCCATAAAACTACACACTGGTTTTGACCCTGCTCAGCCCATGCTCGCATGGTATAAACAACATGATTTCTATAACTATCATTGAGTAAAAGGTCATAGTGACGGTAATTGCATCACTTTCAAAAAACTGTTTCCCAACCATGCCCCTTCATCCAATCAAACCGATGAGACATCAAATCACGATACCCATACCCGCAAGGTTCACGCTATCTTTAATGAGGTACTTGTCACCTCTCAATTACCTCACATCCCTTCCATAGAGGAAATCCTAGCCTGAAATCCTCCTTCCACATTGGAACCAACCTCCCTTGTTCCTTCACCAACAGACGAACACCTTTCATCTCCTTCATCACCTACGGAGGGGTATTCCACTAACATTGAGACCATCTCACCCCTGGATTCTCCACTTAGAGAACCTTTACCTACAGTACCTCCTCCACCCATAGAGGAGCTCCCATTACCTCCTCCACCCACAGAGGAGCACCCATTATCTCCTCCACCTGCAGAGGAGCACCCATTACCTCCTCTACCCACAGAGGAGTAATTATCTATTCCTCCACTTATAGAAGAGCTCCCATCATCTCCTCCACCCATAATAGAACCAGTTGAGATATGTTTGCCTTTTGGCGAGCATTCTCCATCAGCTACCCAAAATCCAACAGACCTACTTTCAGCTCTCTTACCCATGGAAGTTAAAGCTGGCCAATTCCCCATCTCTAAGATGCATTTTATGGGAATTCCCATTAGGTCCTCACCAAATCCACCCACAGACGTGTTTTTCTCATGTTTGGCCAATCACTTAGATTATCTAGATATGGATTTACTATGGGGGTGTCTCTTACTCCCTGTCTCAACACAGATGCAGAGATCCCTCGCTGATACCTCCAATATCTACCCAAACACATTTTGAGCCATCAAATCAAATATAACCACTGTTGTCACAACCCCTTTCACGATACCTGTTAGCACTCACACCAGACCCTTACCCATAACCTGACCTACATCTATACCAAAACCCATACCCACAACATTTGCCTCCACTAAACCTATTACCACTTTAGGGGTCACCCTGACCACCAATATTACTCATCCACCTATTAAACTAGATTTAGCTACATCCTCCAATGTGAATACCACACCTACTCTGACACCCAAACCAAAGAAAAAAACTCATCGACCTCATACCTCAACCACACCAATCACACCCACACTTGTCCCATCTGCCTTAAAACATCACCTCCCCAACATGGTCAAGCACCCTTCACCCATCCATAAACCAATAACACAACAATCCATTCCTTCCTCACTACACTACACTTCAGTCATTGTCCCTCACACCCCAAGTATGACCCATGTCATCTACCTTTAGAGAATCCCCGTTATCCCTGTGGGTAACTCGCCCTCTTCCTCCATCTAATTTTCATTCTAGACCTTGTACACCCACATCACCTTTAACCAAGAAGGTGTAACCCAAAAAAAAAACCCCACTACCCCACAACAAGGTAGTCAAAACAATCCCACACCCTCCTACCCATCCATCTACTGTACCTCAGACCACACCGGTACCTAAACCCATAGCTCGACCCATTCCTAATTTTCCAAAAATAGTTCCTCGACAATCAACCACACCTACAACCAAACCCACGTTCACTTCCCATTGTGATCCACTAATAGGGTCCTATGCCAAAATTTTAACCAACCTCCTCGAGTCTTCTGTTATCACATTACTTCCACCCCAACCTTACAACTCCGTCAAACCCAAGCTAAAAGGGTTTGATGATACTAAATTTTTTGCATACCATCATGTGCCAAGGCATGATGTGAAGAACTACAAGGCCTTGAAAATCATCCTTATCCAATTGTGTCCACCAGAAACCAAATCTGATGATGACGACCTTCTCAACTAGGATCCTACTTCACCAACACCCATCCCCACACTGTCCACTCAACAACCACAACCTCCACCCTCAAAGCTTCTAGAGCCACATCCAAGATTTGAAATTAACATGGTTTGCATAAGAGAACTTTCCACGCCACCACCCAAATGTCATTGTGCCCAGCTGATCTCACAGGGTTTTTCTCCTCTGGTAGGTTTTTTCCCATTGTGTCGTTATACCACTCACCCTACACCTTCTCCATTTTCCAACTTCCCTCAAATCAACATGATACATGTCACTACAAATGCACAAAAGGGTAAAAAAAGGCAACTGACCCACTAACCAATCCTATACCCAACATACCATCTGCACCCATACCTAAAATAACTATTTGTGACCCCATGTACCCCATTTCTAATGGCGTCACACACCGTACCATGCACAAACAATTACACCAATCTCCTCTCAAAATTTCCTTATATGACCTCATCTAAACCTTGGAATCCAATCGTCAATCCCTCATGGAGGTTCTTCAATGTATTGAGGTTTTACCCAATGACCCTACACCCGAAGCCTCCATTATCACACCCCATCATGTAACCTCTCTCACCAAATTACCACCTTCATCCTCACCTCACCTTGTTCACCAAGTGACCTCCCTTATCTTATCTGAGGAGGAGATCACGCCACACCAAAATGATGACCTAGACCCAGCCCTCTTCATCTCTTTCCACATTGATGACATACGGGTATGCCGTGTGATGATTGATGGAGGCACTAGCATTAACATCATTTCATCCCATGCATTTTCTCAAATGTGCATACCTAACAATTGCATGCATAAACATCCGGTCATGTTGCGTTCATTCAATGACGCTATCACCTCCACACTAGGCACTATCATCCTTCACATTCGCGTAGGCCCCCGCACTGTTCCGGAATTGTTTTATGTTTTGGAGGGGGAATTCCAATATAACTTGTTGCTTGGTAGACCCTGGATCCGTGTCATGGGTTACATTCTTTCCACTTTGCATCATTGTGTAAAGTTTGAACATGAAGGACACACTTATACCATTCTAGCTAACCCAAAACCTTTCAAAACATGCAACATGCTTTACCGACCGAATGATGTGCTCATACCTATCAAGTCATCTACCTCCGCAACCAATACTGCTTCACCTACACCTCCACCTACTAGTACAACCACTACTTTTACCGCACATACCTCCTCCATTTTTACCGCCGCTATAACCTCCATGGCTGACCCATTAACTTCCCAATCCGTCAACTCCACCTCCGCATCGACCTCTGACACATTATCCATACCAGCTACCTACATACCAACCACTGATCCCTTAGAAGATGTTTTTCAACGGGTCACTTTGGGGGAGAACCACCTATATAGTGTCAACACATTCCTTACTCCACACGAGTATGGAAGCCTTCACCAACACGCTCACTATGATCACCGTCTAGGAGAACGCCTCCTTTATGGTCCTCCTCATCTTTGTACTAGTCTCACATATGGGGGACTTGATACTACCACTTACACGCCTGAACCACTATCACAACCCCACCCATTTTCCTCTAATTTCCAATCACTTACCAATCATCATTTCGCCCACACCTTCCTACACTGGTGTGCATGGAAGGGTTTTGGTTTTGGATTTTACGAGCAAGGCCGCCATACCGTTATTCCATGTACCACCCGCAAACATAATGACCATAGTGGTATCGACTTCCCCAAACCTCCTACCAAACAGGCCTGCATTGAACTCATTGAAGAACCGAGCCCTCCTCCACCTTCATCTTCATCACTACCTTCACCCGCTCCACCTTCATCACCACCCTCACCGACAGAGTTGATGGATCTTGAATCTATCCCCCCTAACTTTTTTTTTCATAAACACCATTTCTTTGGGGCCTTTGACTTATCAACGTGAAGACGAGGCCCCTTCCACTCTTCAATTCCTGTATCCTGAGATGATTGATGATGACACACCTATAGTTAATGTCATTCAATTTCAGGATGATGAATCCATACTCACCGACCTTGGTGTAGAGGACTCATATATTCATCGATCATTGCCATCTGAGATGCAAACCATGTTGAATGAATAGACTATCGAGATCAACATTCATACTCTGGATGACCCTCACATCCTAAAGATCAGACAATCTTTAGATACTACTGAACATGAAGCCATCACTTCTTTTCTTTGAGATCATAACCATGCTTTCGCTTGGTCTTACATAGACATGCCTAGTATTGACCCCACCATAGTGGTCCACAATATCGTAACTGTTCCCGATGCCAAACCTATCAAATAAAAGCTATGGAAAATGCACCCTCGCATTGCTCTTCTCGTCAAAGAATAAATTCAGAACCTTCTTTCTGTTTCCTTCATCTTACCCATTGATTATCCTCGTTGAATTTCTAACATTGTCCCTATTACTAAAGAAACAGGGGGAGTCCGCATTTACATAGAATTCCATGACCTCAACCTCACCTTCCCGAAAGATGACTTTCCCTCCCCCGATATTGATCAACTAATTGACCTCACCGCTGGTCACGAGATGCTCTCACTCATGGATGGCTTCTTCGGTTATAACCAAATTTTTCTTTCCCTAGAATATCAACACAAGACCACATTCACTACCCCTTAGGAACCTTTTTCTATCGAGTCATACCTTTTGGCCTTAAAAATGATAGTGCTACATATCAACGTGCTTTGACTTACATCTTCCATGATATCATGCATTGCATATTATAAGATTACGTGGATGATCTCTTGGCCAAATCTAAACATCATGTTGAGCACCTCACCATCCTCGAAACCATCTTTGACTGCCTCATTAAATATTACATCCCCCTTCAACCTTAAAAGTGTGTCTTCATGGTTTTCTCAGGAAATCTCCTGGGATTTATTATTTCCCTCCGTGGTATAGAAGTTGACCCTGATAAGTTCAAGGCCATTCTGAAAATGCCTCCGCCCACTAACCTTACACAACTTCGTAGCCTGCAAGGTAAATTGCAGTCCATTCGCTGTTTCATTTCACAATTATCTGATTGGTGTCAACCATTTCATCATCTGCTTAGGAAGGATGTCTCATTTAAATGCAATGATGACTATCACAAAGATTTTGAGGCCCTAAAACATTACCTTATCCAACCACCTATACTCATTCCACCTAAAGACAATCAACCTTTTTACCTATACATATTAGCTACCGATCATTCCTTGGGAGCCATGTTCGCTCATCATGATGAACAACACAAGGAGCAGGTGGTTTATTACTTAAGTCATACTCTTTTGGACTATGAAACTCGATAAAACCATCCAGAAAAGGTTTTCTTAGCCTTAGTTTTCATTGCCACCAAACTCCGCCATTACCTACTCAACCATAAAACCTATGTCATGACCAACACCGATCCCTTACACTTCATGTACACCAAACCTTATCAAAATCAGTGCGCCACGCTATGGCTTATGCTTTTAGCTGATCTTGACATCGAATTCATTCACCAAGAGTCCATCAAGGGCCAAGCTATCACTGACCAACTGGTTGATGCACCTATTTCCAAGGATTAACCCTCTAATTTTGACTTTCTCGATGAGTCAATTGCTATTCTTTCCCTAGACAAAACCCCTTACCAAATGACATTGTTCTTCGACAGTTCCAAGTGTCAGCGTGGGGGTGGGGCTGGTTTAATCCCCATTCCTCTGGATGGAGAACACATGCCTTTGTCTTTCAAACTAGACTTTGAATGCACCAACAATATTGTCGAGTACGAAGCACTCGTACTAGGTCTCTAGGCCGCATATGCCCTAGATGTCAAATCAATCCACATATTTGGTGATTCAAAATTGGTTGTAAACCAAGTCAATGGTATGTACCAATGTCATAACGAGATGCTTCAAAAGTATAAACATCATGTAGACATACTTTTGACCACCTTTGATCGTTACACCCTTCAAACCATCCCACGCTCAACCCACAAATTTATAGATACCATGGCCTACTTAGCTTCCCAAATACCCGCTTCCCCTGCCGATTCCAAAATATTTGTCACCATACAACACCTCCATTCACCTTCTTATTTACCTCACGATGTTTACTCAATCGGCAATGACACCCTTGACCCGAGTGACATTTGGTATAAATAATACTCCGACTATCTTTCTCTCTCCATCTTACCTTCTGATCTGACCCGTAACGGAAAACGTGCCTTCCTTAAAAAGGTCTCCCATTTCATCATTCTTGGGGGACTCCTTTATAAATGCAGATTCGATAGTATTCTCTTATGATGCCTGACAAGTTCTGAAATCCCTTATACCATTAAGGAGGTTCATGATGGCATATGTGGAGGTCACTTTAGTGGCCTTGCTGTTGCTAAGCTTATTCTTCATCTAGGCTATTACTGGGTGACCCTTAACCATGATTGTTGCGACTATGTCAAATGTTGTGTGAAATTCCAATAACTCCAACCTTCATCATACACCCAGTCATGCCTTACAGGTCACTCGTGACTTGTGGCCCTTCTCTTAATGGGGTTTGGATCTTGTCGGAGAAATCAATCCTCATTCTTCCCAACACCATCAATTTATCATAACATCTACCGAATACTACACAAAATGGGTTGAAGCCATACCACTCATCTCCATGAAATTTGAGAAGATATGTGAGTTCATTAACCATCACATCATTTGTCGCTTTGGTGTTCCTCATCGCCTCATCACTGAAAATGGAAAATAATTAAAAAACAAAACATTGCAAAAAATTTGTGATGCCTTCGGCATTCAGCTTAGTTTCTCATCACCTTATTACACACAAACCAACGGCCACGCCAAATCCACTAATAAAACCCTCAACAAAATTTTCATGAAAGTGGTTGATGATACTGGGAAGGATTGGCCTACGCACATTACTTTTACCCTATGGGTATACTGTACTAGTATTCGCACTTCCACTACAGCCACACCGTTTTCGCTGGTCTATGGTACAAAGGCTATTCTACCTCTTGAAGTACAGATCCCCTCACTTTGCATTTCTCTTCATGACATGCTTACTGATGATGACTTTTGTTAGGACCTCTTAGCATAACTAGAGTTATTAGACGAATGTCATCTTAATGCTCTAGATCACTTTCATGTTTACCAACAACGTATCAAATATGCTTATGACAAACGTGTTCATGAATGAACCTTCCAATTCGGTGACCTTGTCTTGAAAGAAAATAAACAAGTAACCAAAGCAGAAAAAAGTAAACGGGGAAAATTTACTCCTAATTGGCTGGGACCATACATCGTAACTCATACCTATGGATCTGGTGCCTATCGTTTATCCTCACTTGATGGTAAACCCGAACCTGAGCCCCTTAATGCATTAAATCTTCAACCATTCTATTGTTGAATCGTTGTCATATCTCACCCTTTGTCTCTTTACAGGCTTGTCCCTTGAGTGCTATCCACTCCATACACCTCTCTAATGATTAAACAAGAATCATGTGAGTACCTTTCACTTGTTATCTTCTCTTGAATATGTGTACCACGGCACTGCACATAACATGATTCTCATGGATACTTTTTGTCTACCTTTAGATGAGATCCCATGGTCGTTCCACCTTGCCTTTTGAATAAGATTCCTATCCTCCACCTTGGTCTTGTCCATGATTTCAAAGACCTCACATGGGACCAAACTCCTTGAGTCAAACTTCTAATAAAAAGATGACTCCTTCAAGGACATCTTCCTCTCGACAAAATTGCTACTATGAATAGATTGCTCCCTCGAAGGACAACTATGTGAAGCTAAAAAAAAATGAGAGAAATCGAAGCTTCCCGCATCAATCAGCTTCACAAAGACATCAAGGAGTACCATATTCATTATCCCATATAGACTTCCTGCATCGCTTAGTCTATAACAAAAAAAAACCTTTTAGTCATGGACTTGCCCATTGTGACCTCAAACCTCTTGCCCAAAAGCCCTGTCACTCAAAACATATACAATTAATTACCGTAATTCACCTTACCATTTCCACTCTCATTTCCTCAATTGCCTCAAGGGACATCTTGCAATTTCAACATTTTGTGATCCTGTGACTACCTTAATCATAGAATAGTTAATCATCCAATGCCTTTCGGGTCTTGTGTTCATCACCCCCTCCAAGGTATGACCTACTCGATATGATCCTACCCAGTTAGGTGGCTTTATTTCTCCCCTCTTATCTTTAAACCATCTTTTTTTACATTTTGATTACCTTATACATGACTTGGTACTTGATGCTTACCTTTTAGGTAGTCCTCCCCTCTTGCCATAATCACCTTCACCTGCATCCTTTTCCCTATAATCTACCCACACCTATTAAACCTAAACCCACAACATGCCCACAAACCTACCAACTCATTTTCATATTCTTCCCTAGCTCATGGGAGAACTACATCGGCCTGAGGACCCTTTTTGCTAAGACTATGAAGGCAGCACTCTGAGGGCATGGGGCCCTTGGAGGTTAGCTCAACCATTCTCTACCCTAAACCAATTCATCAACCATGCCTAACTCACCATTTACGTCACATTTCACTTAGTTCCCCTTTTCTAGCAAAATTGGAAATTAAGCCACATACATAACAAGTTGCTTACTACATCATACATTTATTACACCTACCATCTCTCTATCATCACTATGCATATATTATACAACATTTCACATATGACCCATAGTATCATTCATTGCCAAAATAATGAATCATAACTAAACCTACTTTCAACTCAACCATGTCTATGACCTGACGCATCCATGCCTATAACCTGACACAATCCATGCCTATAACCTGCCTCGATCCATGCCTATAACTTGACTCAATCCATGCCTAAACTGACCTAACTCCATCATGCCTAACTCACTTAATTTCAAACCACATTAAATTAACAAATCCATATCTCCTCTAACACAAGCCATACATCCAATATCTCATAAACATATTAACACGTCACACAATACCATGAGTCTCATCATATAAATCAATAAATGTGTAGCTCAAAATACATACCTATCTCATCCTGTCCATCATCTCAAAATGTCGGCACGCAGGCCAATATACAATACAAAATGCCATCGACACGTAGGCTGGCCTCATATGTACAAAAAGAATGAATGACTCAATACAAAATCTCTTCGACACGTAGGCGAGTATATGCTAAAAATATACAAAAAGCACTCGTACATCCTCAATTTCTTTGACATGTAGGCCGGTATGTGATAAAAATTACAACTACCTTCAGCAAGCTGGCTGACATATATATCAACAATAATCACTCATATACATAAAAAATCGGGTGGCCGCATATCAGACATCTCACCGGATGTCCTCCATCTCTATGTCACCTACACCCTCAGCCTCATGTGTCCCTGCTGGCACATCACCTAGCTCTGGTCACCGTGTGTTAGTGGCCTCTCCCTGATCCGGCCTCAGAGCTTGCTGACCTCCTGTTCTCTCCACACTATGTGTGCGGGATCTCGTCCTCTCACCAGATGCCTCTTGTGCCCTATACTCTTTGTACGAGAGGAAGTTTATCCCGGCAGCCATGCGCTGGTCCTAATAATATCTCACCTCACCTAGGGCATCCCGTAACCTGGATATAGGCACGGTATATGGTGTTCCCATAGGTCTTGGCCCCTGTACCTACCCTACACCAGCCTGTGAATGAGGACCAGCTCCCTGTGCATGTGGTGGTCCCCCTATCCTTGCGCTTGCAGTGGTGCCCCCTATCCCTGTGCCTGTATCTGGACCTATAAGGCCCCAATTTGTGCCTGGGCTATGGCCAACTGGCCTTGTAAACCTGCCACATGAGCCAGTAAGGTTCCCACTTGACCATCTCTTTCTCCATCTCCTACATCACCTCCACCCTCTCCCTCTGATAAATAAACTCTCTCACCCTGATCCCATGGAGCCACTACTCACCAAGCCAACCCTCATCAAATTACACTATCAGTTCACCATCCCGTCTTATCTAGACACTTTTACCTCTTTTCTCTCTTTTTTTCCGTTTCTTCCCTTCGCAAATAACAAACGAATAATAAAAACGTGGATTTTTTGTTTTTTATACAAAACCTGACCTAACCGATGCCAATTCCCATAGACTGGCATTGGTCTTGTGCCCTACCTCACCGTCGTTGGTTTTCCTATACCGACGTCGGTTATCCATGACCGCCATTGGTCAACCTAACCTACACATTGCCCCTACTTTGCCATTTTACCCCACCCTTTACCTTACTCCTTTGCCCCATCCAACCTTTACCCAACCCATTCCCTTACCTTTCCTAACCTCATCACTTCTTACCTCCATTTTCCCTCCTTTGAGGACTTCATTATTCTGTTACCCATACCTTGGCCTTACCCATGCTGTAACCTAGATATTTGGACCTGGACCATCGCTAGTGACCTTTGACCTCATGTGTTCGCCATACCTTGTGGAACTGTTACTTGTGGTAATTGACGTAATGACCTTACCTAGCCTATTACCGTGACTGTTTATCCTGTCCCTACCTTTGGTGTATCGGAACATACCTAAAACTTTCCTACACCTAACCTATGTTGTGTTTCCTGACCATATCCTATACCTTGGATACCGGATTCACTTTAACCTTGTTTGGATAAACCTATCGACCTTAGCCGATGTAGAGTTTGTCTGCTCTTCAACCCGGGTAGCGTGCTGTAGTTTATACATGTGCATGCGTTTGACTGTTGCTACCTATGACCCTGAACCATTACCTATATTTCCCGTGTAGACCCTTCACCCATTTTTCCCTGTACCCACTCTCCTTTTTCTCACCTTTACCTTTTATCAAACCACTCACCGCTTCAACCCGCTGCCTCGTTAGTTCCTGGGTTGAGGGGGATCACCTTCACCCACAAATGGGGCAACCACATCTTATTTTTGTTAGCATCGCTTACCAATACAAGCTACGCAACAAAAAGGGGAAAAATGTAGACACTAAAATTAGGTCACACTCCCCTTTTATCCCTCGACATATAAGCACCCTTTACTACATTTACCTAGCCATGAACCCCCCGCCCCTTACCCCACTAATATTAATTTAATTAATTTAATTAAATTAATGCATTATCCTCACTATATTTAATATTTAAATTTCTTATTTGAATAATATCCCCACATACAGTTCACTTAGACACCTCACCAAGCCAACTCAACCAAAGACATATTCTTAGCAAGTTCCCATAACTAACTAAGACTTACAGAAACCCTAAAAATCAATGCCTACATTCCCTCTAACCACATTCCCACATGCTCACAAGAAGCTCCTAGTCTAATTCGCGAGATAATGACACGAGATCCAAGGAAATCAGGAGGATCTCCCTAGTTTATTAAACCTAGGAAATCTCGCCTTGACCTACGTCGGTTACCCCTAACTATCACCGGTTAAGTTGGACCGCCGTCGGTTACCCCTTTTTACCCCTAAACTACCTTATTCTCAAGGTTGGCAAACATTGGGAGAAAGTTGACGAGAAATAACACATCTCAGAGAGATAACGCATCTTCAGAGAACCAATTCCAGGGAAAACTCACATCTGGGGAGGGAGATTGAGCATCTTCTCCTGCACAACCATCCTAGCCATGATCTGATCTACCCAAGAAAAGAGGAGTGTACATGCAGCCCATGCAGAAGCTTTTATTCAATTGGTGATCACTTACAACCTTCAAACCCATCATCAACACCTCCATCCCTCACACAAAGACATTCAGGAATGAAATCCAAGTAAGTACAACATCATACTTTCTTGGTTATTTCATTTCATCATCATTTTATCATCCATTATTTATCTTTCTCCCTATTGACCTTCTCCACATTTTCACCTCCGTATACCCATTGAAACCTCACAAAAGCCTACTCCAGTCACCCAATACCTCATCCCGACCAACCAAAGTCCTTTGTGCAATCACAAAGGAGACCCCAGCTTGTTCTGTGACATTTCTAGATCTGACAATAACTGGCACCAGTTACACCTAACCGTCGTTGGTCACCCCTGATTGACACCGGTCTCTGTGTTTACCCACACAGCCTTGAACAGAGACCTACCCACCTAATTTTATCTCTCCCTCTTTCATCTGTGATCTACTCGAGACCCTTCATCAGACCCGCAGAGACCCAGAACCAATCATTTGACCTTTGGATTTTATTCTAGTTTAGCCTGTTAGATTAGATCTATTTCTTATTATGTTTTTAAGTGAGATACCTAAATCATTTTAAAATAACAATAGGATTTAGTTTTTTTATAGAATTGAATTGTTTAAAACAATGGACTGACAACCATCTAGGAAGTATCACACTTCCTAGATCTAGCATACACTAGGCAGTTCACTACCCATATTGTTTAATTCCTTCTGGTGGTCTTGTTTTCATTACAGGTAGTTCCTCCTAGCTAAAAGGAAGTTCTCATGATCAATTATGGATTCTGAAGTCATACGCGTGCAACAACCCATCAACTGACATTTGATCAGGTATTCCTCCTACGCCCGTTACCCTATCTATTTCTTCAACACTTCAAAGAAACAATCTAAGAAAAAGGTGAAACACCTTCCACTCCTGAAGTTGTGTTGATTGGACACTTGACATCATCCGTGAGCCTACTGTTTCATTCCCTTATGTTTTGGCTTAGTCCCTTCTATTTGGTGGAGCATTATGTCTGACCCTAGACATGTGGAGGACTAACACACATTTGGAACCTGCCTCTAGATTTTACCTTTAGAGTTTCTTCCACTTCCTTGGGCCATGGACATGTGAAGAGCCTACGCTCATTTGGGGACTGCCTTTTAGGTCTTACTTCTAAAGTTGCATCAAGATGACACGTGGCACCATCCACTTGCCTGCTCTATTCCTTTGTGTTTCACTTAAGTCCCCTCTGTTTGGCGAAAACACTATGTATGACACAAGAAACGTGGAGATCCAGTGATCATTTGGGACCTACCTCCGGATTTTATCTCTGAATTTTCACCGAGAGGGTTATTTGGATAACATTTACTTCTCTATGACTCTAAGTTCTTGCACCATCCAGGAAAACTTAAGGTACATTCGTTAGGACCGTATGTTATTACTTACATCCTTGAAACATGTTCTTTTCAGTTAAAATCACTAGATGAAACATAGCTACATGGTCACTTTAATGGGAGTAGGTTGAAACCCTACTATGAATAATTCTTCTTGGCATTTGTAATAAGGCAATATTGCTAATTAGACTAGGTTTTCATTCTATTTTTCCTTAATGTATTTCATTCATTGTCACTATGATTTGTCACTTTAGTTTTTGTTCTTGTGTAATAAGTGTGCTTTCCCACATGAAGCTATCTACAATATGGAGCATTTTGATGCACAACGGACTGCACATACTTATAGTGTGGGGTGTGGTTGTTGATATCAAGGTACAAGACTGCTGGAACTAAAAGGTGGAAAGGAATAAGCTACTATGGGTGTTTGTCAAAGTAAAAATATTGTTTCTCAAAAGTGACCAAGAATGGATATGAATGAAATAAAAGTATAATGTGAGGTAAGAAGAGGCCATGATAACTACCAGGATAAGGTACAATGATGAAGTACTCAGGCTCATGGGCATGCACTGAAGAGAAGGTCTATGACCAGATGGTAGGAAGGCACGCTAGAAGGTTATAGCTGGGGGTGCGAATATGTAATGCATGGAAAGAACAAATTTGGTCAATAAATGAGAGGATATTTTGTAGGTGGAGAAGCAATAAATGCATCAAAATTTGAAAATATATATAAGGATGAGATGTGAGCTCATTTTTACTGTTGCAATTTAGAGTATTTGAGAAAGAGCTAAGTGCGAAGAGCTGAGTAATCAATTTGAGGTGTGAAGGATGTGAAACCATATGTGACAAGTGGATCTATGCATAGAAGAATCCTGCATCCCCGGTGGTGAAGGGTTTAAGTGAAGCAAGATGACAAAGAGGAACTAGGGCATGTGATTTCACCTAGGGCATGCTAACTCGAGCTAAGGTTTGAGTCGGGCACTGTAGAATTGAAGAGGCAAGTGTCTACAGAAGGATTTTAAGGTAAAAATGGCACCCAAGAAAGCAACTGTAGTGCGAACAAAGGGGAAGAAGAAGGTAGTTATAGAGGAGGAAGAGATGGTACCTAAAAGTAATTTTTCAAAAATACAATATCTAGAGTTAATCCTTCAAGATGAGACAGATGAGGCTACCACATAACAACATTCTTTATTCATTCAAATTCTCTCTGATTATTTCTATTCAACATTCTTTACTTCATTATTGGGAGATATCCATTGTCAGGGAGACAATGAGATTAGTGTGGGGTAATGTTGATCAGAGAACAGTTGACATAACTCACACAAGAAGTTCACATAGGAAAACAGACCATGTTCAAGGGCATGAAGGGACAGGGAGAGCCCATGTGTGAAGGATAGGTCAAAATTCAGGACTTAGCCATTTTTTAGAATGAAGATCTATTTTTAGAAGATAGCATGCAGAACACACCAACAAAGTAGAGACGTGCGTGTCGCGCATTGTATATTTTTTTAGGATCAGATTCAGAGAGCTTTTGTATGGAGATAGTCTAAGAACATGATTACCACCTTGGTTAAACTATCAGTAGTCTATAGATAACACACTTGCATGTGTGGCCATGCATGAAAACGACATGTGGCTATTAATAGCATGCAGCCTATTTTTGGAATAGATAAGTGGTGAAGCGAAATTTCCCACCCTTATATATATATATATATATATATATATATATATATATATATATATATATAGTGAATTATCTAGTAGGGAGAAGATGGATATAGAGAGATAGATAATAGTGTGTGTGTGTGTGTGAGGGATAAGTATACAGAGACATGTGCATGTTTCTAGATTACCGTATCAGATCCATGCAAGCATCGACATAGATTTCTATTATTGTAAGAAGCTTCTGTGTTATTGTTATAATTAAGAGATGGAAGATATTGATTGAACCTAAGTGTCATTCCTGTGTGTAATTGGGTAGTGCATGTTCTTATTTCTATCATGATCATTGTTTAAACTTATTCTTTCCTAGATTTAGATATGTCATGCACTATATAGTGATGTATTATTTATGGATATATATGCTTTAAGTATTCATCATGTTAATATTCTGCTACAACAACCCTAAAGATGGACCTAGTACCTTTACGTGCTTCAGGTGAACACTCAGTCTAGGCTGAGTGACGTGCCAGTGCGTCTAGGGTGTTCTCTGGTGAATTCTATGCTACATCATTCACATCACAACATATATCACATTATTCTTCTCATGTCCACCACCACCATGCAAGATCACCACAAATAAAATATATCCCAGAGGTTTGAGAGCATGAACCTACGCTCTGATACCATATGTAATGCCCACATTTTCAACTCTTAAATACAACAGTAAAATTATTAGAACATATTTTTTTGCTTTAATTACATGCTACATAACACCACATGGGATCCAAATAAAGAAACTCGACATCATATAGGACACTTATGTAAACATGAGTCCACTCAACAATAGGATAACATAGGGTACAAATCAATGTCTTACTCAAACAATGTAAACCAAGAAAATGACCCTATTACAGTAAGAAACAAAAGATAGTCATACTTCACGACATGGCCCTTTCATAGTTTACATGTTAATTATATTTAGGTTTTCTTTGTATCACCTTATAGTTTTCAATATAATTAAATACATAAGGTTTAAAATTACCTATTGTTCAAACTTCAATTACTTTATTTTACAGAGCATTAGTCTTTAACAGATAATGTGCGGTTAGTTCCTGATGGGCGCTGCAAAGAAGAATGTATTGCTATCTTTAAAATAATACAGTGCATGCCTTTATATAGGCTGATGAGGAGCGCCGTGAGGGAAAACAGTTATACAACTGTCTTATAACAAATACTAACAAATGTATTAATTATCTAACATTCCCCCCCTTAATACATTGCTCTTACAAATGTACCCCCTAAATAAATCAAACTTCACCTTGCCGAGAGGCTTGGTGAGAATATCTGCAATCTGAGAATCAGTAGGGCAGTACTGGAGCTGAATTTGGTGGTTCAAGACATGTTCACGAATGTAGTGACATCGACCTCAATATGCTTTGTTCGTTCATGGAAAACAGGATTCTTCAGAGCTTCAACACACCTTGATTGTCGCAGTGAATGATGGGAGGTTTCTCTTCAGGGAATCCCTATAATCTGCAAGAATGCGACGTAACCAAATTGCTTCGCACACAAACTCCTCGTGCAGCAAGGTATTCAGCCTCAGTGGATGAGAGAGCACAACAGTTTGCTTCTTGCTGATCCACGAGATAGGTCCAGATCTGAGATGAAAAACATATCCTGAAGTGGATTTCCTGTCATCACCAAGATCCTGCATAGTCCGAGTCTGTATATCCCTGTAAGAAGAACTGAGTGTTCTTCTTATACTCCAGACCAAAGTCAACTGTACCTCGGACATAATCTCAACACATGCTTGCTGCTATCCAATGACATTTCTTCGGCTCCTGCATAAATATGGCAAGATAGCTCACCGCAAAGCAAAGATCCGGTCTGGTATAAGTCAAGTAAATGAGACTCCCCACAAGCTGCCTGTAGTGAGTGCCATCTACCTGTGGTGAATCCTGGAATCTAGATAATTGCAAACCTTTTTCCATAGGTGTGGACATTGGTTACAATCTGACATCCCATACTTTCCAGGAGTGTCTTGGCATATTTCATCTGGGAGACGAAGATATGATTCTTCTTCTACCATATCTCTAAGCCAAGACAATAGTGAAGTAGCCCCAAATCAGTCATGTCGAAGGATTCTTCAGATCATTCTTTACATCATCTACAAGATTGTCAGAACTTCCTGTGATCACAAGATCATCTACGTACAAACCAGAATGACAATCTCTGTTCCTACCTTCTTGATATAAAAATTTGTATCTGAGGGGCTACGAGTGAATCCATGCTGCAATAGGTGATCATCAATTTTTATATACCATGCCCTAGGTGCTTGTTTAAGTCCATAAAGAGACTTTTATCAGACGACCATACCTTGTGTGGTTGATGCTCATCTACAAACCCTTCAGGTTGGGCCATGTACACTTCTTCTTATAGATCACCATTTAGAAAAGCACTCTTGACATCCATCTGCTGAAGTTTCCATCCATTTTGTGCTGCAGTGCACATATAACTCTGATGGTTTTGATCTTCGCAGTGGGTGCAAAGGTCTCGTCATAGTCAATTCCTTCTTGCTGAGCATACCCTTTGCAACAAGTCGTGCTTTGTGTTTTTCGATTGAACCATCTGCCTTATATTTTGTTTTGAAATCATTTGCAGCCAATGATTTCTTACCTGGAGGCAGATCGACAATTCCCCCACGTCTGATTCTGAATCAGGGAATCATACTCAGCATCCATAGCCTGTTTCCACTGTGGTTGGTATAATGCCTCACGAACAGTGTCAGGTTCGGTGCTCTCAAACAATTGAAACTCATGAGTGCAAAATTTACCTCATGTCTAGCTTGACTTCGTGTTCTAACTCCCGTAGAAGCTACAGGAAGTGAGTTCAGGTGTGGCATCCCGATAGTACTCTGGACCCATTTCAGACGTTGGCGCTGCTGAGATGTGAAGATGTGTTTTCCAGTGTGCCAAGATCAACGAACAAGTCTCCCACTCAGCTCTTCTTCTCTCTGAGAAGAATCATCTTGCTCATCATCTGGATGTGTGAGCCAATTTATGTGACGAGGTCGGTATTGGGATCTCCATTGTGTGGCAAGGAGTCAAAGGACAAATCATCACATACCACATTCTTGACTCTCGTAGATTCTTCTTCGTCTCAGGATCCATGAGACGATATGCCTTTGAGGTAGTACTATACCCCAAGAAAAGACATGGCAGTGTCTTTGGATCGATCTTCTTCCTCTCTCTTATCTGGAACATGCATATATGCAGTACAGACAACCAAACTCTTAAATGATGAATAAAAGGTTTACGACCAGTCCTACCTCTTCCGGTGTCTTTGTTCTGCAAGATCTTTGTGGGGTGCCCGGTTGAGTAAACACACTGCTGTCTGGACTGATTCTGCCCAAAACTGATCCTCCAACTTGGCGGTTGAGAGCATACAACGAGCAATCTCCATGAAAATCCTGTTGTGGCGCTCGGAATCCCGTTCTGTTGGGAGCCGTATAGAGGGAGCAGTCAAAATTTGCTGAATGCCATGCTACGTCAGTGTATGCTAGACTTCTTTGACACAAATTCCCCCCCTCGATCGGAGTGGAGGAGAAGAAGAGACTTCCCAGACTGCCTGGTGGCTTGCTGTAGAAGGGTTTGGAAATTTGCAAGTGCAGCTCACTCTTCTTCTGAAGGAAATATACCCACATTTCCGTGAGTAATCATCAATGTGAGCTGAAAGTATGCAAAACCTTGAAAGCTACTAGTAGGGGTCCGCACAGATCGGTGTGAATGACCTGAAGATGCTCTGTAGAATGATAAGAGCTCTGTTTGAATGGACCTCTATGTTGTTTGCCCGCAAGAGCATCCTGAGCCAAACAGGTAGGATGGGAGAGTGGAGGAGCCCTCTTACCATTTCCTTCACACTGAGTTGATTCAGAGCCCCGGCAGAAAGATGACCATATCGAAAGTGCCAAAGTGCAGTGGACTCTGCCATTGATGCAGAGAGAGCAATGCTAGATGAAGTGACCGCATCTAGTGCAAATAGATGGCCCTTCAAAAATGCTTGAGCAATGACTGACTCTCCCTAGGAAATGATGCAGACTTGACCCCTTTTCAACAAAGAATTCACCTGCATTCTATGGTTAAGAAGTTGACTTACAGACAAAAGATTTGAAGTCAAACCTGGAACATAGAGCACCTTTGTCAGTGTACATCTTCGTGTTCCAAGGAGGAATGACGACTCACCAATCCCTGCTGCAGTATACTCTTGATTGTCTACAATGGTGATCCGATCTCCAGTGGGCTGGTCACTCAGAGTATGGAACAACTTCTTGTTGCCGTCTGTGTTTGCTGGCGCCGTGAATCATCAACCAGACATCTGCTGACGGCTGCGAAGTCTGTGAGACTAGATAATTCAGATGAGTTGTATCTGGTACCATCTTCATCGGAGGTGGCATCCTGCTGAGGTAGCAATGGTGGCCCTTCTACCTCGATTACGAGCATGCAGTCGGGTTCTGAAAATATCCTCGGCCAGAAGTGCTCTTCGCCAGAAGTTCCATACTTGCGACCGTTGTAATAACAGTTCGCAGTCGTGTGTGTGATCCGTGAGCAAATGTTGGCACCCCGATCCGCCTTGTGATTATCGGCTTCTGGGGTGGGCCGCTGTGGTGGCCGCTGTGAGATGGGCTGCTGAGGCATGCTGCTTCTGATTTTGGGGGGCAGATTGGCCCTGTCCGAGGCTTATTGTTTTTGCCTTGTGATGAGAGCCTTGTCTTCGAAGGCTTCTTGTACATTTTGCATGGCTGCTTCTGCTGGAGATAATTCACCAGGGTTGCAAAACTCACCTCCTGTTGAGTAATTGTCAACGTGGTGATCAGTGTCCGAAACCGTGAAGGAAGAGCTCGCAAGGTGAGCGGGACTAGCAACTTGTCGTCCACTGGTTCACCGAGTGCAGAGAGTTCTGCACGTAACTCAGGCTACACGCCGCAAGAAGGCTTCTATTGAGTTCGGCCTTCATGCATACTCATCATATGAAGCTTTGTCTGAAGTTGGCAACTTTGGTCGTTAGATTCTTAGCTTCGTAGATGGTACACAATGTGCTCCATGCCTGAGAAGAAGCAGTTGCTTCCTGAATGTATGGCTGCAGCCTCATCAGAAAGACTGAGGGTGATGAGCATGAGTGCTTTCGCATCAGCCTTTCATATTTTTCCAACAGATCATCGTCTGTGGGAGGGGGCGTCTTTGCCAGAGACAATCCCCCAAAGATCTTCGAATTGAAGAATCGTCCGCATTTTGGTTTTCCATGCGGCGAAATTTGGCCCTTTCAAGAGTTGGGCATTCGGATAGCAATATTTTTGGAGCAGACATTTTCAAAAACTCAAAAATGTATCTTATTTATTTATTTATTTTTTTCAAAATGGCTACAATGCTTACTGAAGGAATCTATCCCGAAGATGGGCTCTATAGGCTCTTGCAGTGAGATGCCGACGCTCCTGTGGGCGTTCTATTTCACATTCGTTATCTACATCATAACCACGTTCAAGTTCTGCACGAATCCGCCGTGCTTGACATCGAACATCGAACCAAAAGTATTCCAACAGTCCTTGGCGCACAATCTCGTCAAAGAGAATGTTACCAGTGTTGTGTAGCTCGTTGACCAAGGCAAAGAACAACCCAGTGGTGTCCTCCTTGTCATTCAATGCCCAAATATTTGGTGCATTGCTCGTGGTGCTTTGTGCATCTGAAAACTGAGACATACACCCACACACAGTTTTGCAATTTGCTTGACTTTGCTTACACGTAGCAGTCCACAAGCACGAATCTTACTTAGCAATGTCTCCTTTGCGGGAGTCTCCACATACAGCCAACAAAGAGGCACACCAGTAATGAGTCTTCCTAAATCTCCACGCACATCCCACAGCAAACAGCAAAGAAGGCGCACAGGTTCAGTGGTTGCTCAGATAAGAGTACACACAAGGGTTATAACTCTCGGGCAAGGAACAACACCCTCCTCCTCCTTCATGCAGGGAAAAGGGCTCAGTCTCCTCTCAGCAAAAGAGATGGTAACTCTTCCTTCACGGCTCCTTAGGCACGCAGAAATCAACTCCTTCAGGCACGCACGCAAGAAACGGGCCCAAGCTAACATGAGGTAAAAAATACAAAAACTGTACTCCTCGGTTGCTCATCATCGGTATGTGTGAGCAATTTAAGGTGCGAGGTCGGTATTGGATCTCCCATTTGTTGCAAGGAGTCAAGGACAAATCAATCACATACAGCATCTTGCTCTCGTAGATCTTCTTCGTCTCAGGATCCATGAGACGATATTCCTTTGAGGTAGTACTATACCCCAAGAAAAGACATGGCAATGTCTTTGGGTCGATCTTCTTCCTTATCTTATCTAGAAGATGTATATATGCAGTATAACCAAAAACTCTCAAATGATGAATAGAAGGTTTATGACCAGTCCATACCATTTTCCAGTGTCTTGTTCTGCAAGATCTTCGTGGGTGCCTGGTTGAGTAGATACACTGCTATCTAGACTGCTTCTACCCAAAACTGATCCTCCAACTTGGTGGTCGAGAGCATACAACGAGCCATCTCCATAATAGTCCTGTTGTGGCGCTTAGAAAATCCCATTCTATTGGGGCATGTAGGGTGCAGTCAAATGTTGCTCAATGTCATACTACTTCAAGTATGCTAAGAACTTCTTTGACACAAATTCCCCCCCTTGATCTGAGTGGAGGAGAAGAAGAGGTTTCCCAGACTGCCTGGTGGCTTGCTAGTAGAAGGTTTGCAAATTTGCAAGTGCCTCACTCTTCTTCCAAAGGAAATATACCCACATCTTCTGTGAGTAATCATCAATGATGAGTTGAAAGTATGCAAAACCTTGAACGCTAGCTGGCAGGGGTCCACATAGATCGGTGTGAACAACTTAAAGATGCTATGTAGAATGATAAGATCTCTGTTTGAATGGACCTCTATGTTGTTTTCCCGCAAGACATCCTGAGCAAACAAGTAAGGCAATGGGAGAGTGGAGGAAGCCCTTTTACCATTTCCTTGGCACTGACCTAATACAGAGCCCCAGTAGAAAGATGACCATATCAAAAGTGCCATAGTGCAGTGGACTCTGTCGTTTAAGCAGAGAGAGCAATGCTAGATGAAGTGACTACATCCAGTGTAAATAGACAGCCCTTCAGAAATGCTTGAGCAATGACTGACTCTCTCTGGGAAATGATGCAGGACTTAACCCCTTTCTCAACAAAGAATTCAATCTTACATCTGATGGTTAAGAAGTTGACTCACAGACAAAAGATTTGAGGTCAAACCTAGAACATATAGCACCTTCGTGAGTTTACATCTTTGTGTTCCAAGAGGAATGATGACATCACCAATCCCCGCCACAATATACTCCTAATTTTCTACGATGGTGATTTGATCTTCAGTGGACCGATCACTCAGAGTATGAAACAACTTCTTATTGTCAGTCATGTGTTTACTGCCACCTGAATCAATCAACCACACATATTTTGATGGTTGCGAAGTCTGTGAGACTAGAACAATGTCAGAATGAGTCGTGTCTGGTACCTCTTCATCGGAGGTGGCATCCTGTTAAGCAGCAATGTGGCCCTTCTTCCTCTGATTACGAGCATGCCATCAGGATTTCTTGGAATATCCTTGGCTAGAATTGCTCTGTTCGCCAGATTTTTCATACTTGCAACCGTTGTAATAATAAGTTTCGCAGTCGTGTGCATATCAGTGGAGCATATGTAGCACCACCGATCTGTCTTGTGATTATGTTGCTTATGGGGTGGCCACTATGGTGGCCGCTGTGAAGATGGCTACTGAGGATGCTACTTCTGATTCTAGGGGGCTGACTACCCTTTCTGAGGCTTATGTTTTTGCCTCATGATGAGAGCCTTGTCTTTGAAGGCTTCTAGTACATTTTTTATGGCTTCTTCCTGCTAGAGATAATTCACCAGGGTGGTAAAAATCACCTCCTATTGAGTGATGGTCAACATGGTGATTAGTGTTTGAAACCAAGAAGGAAGAGCTCGCAAGGTGAGCCGAGGACTAGGAACTTGTCGTCCACTGGTTCATCGAGAGTAGAGATTTCTTCACATAACTTAGCCACACGCTGCAAGAAGGCTTCTACTAATTCACCATTCATGCATACTCATCGTATGAAGATTTTTCTGAAGATGTAACTTTGTTGTCAGATTCTTAGCTTTGTAGATGGTACATAACACGGTCCATGCCTGAGAAGAAGCGGTTGCTTCGCGAATGTATGGCTGCACCTCATCAAAAAGGCTCAGGGTGATAAGCATTAGTGCTTTTGCATCATCCTTTTCATATTTTTCCAACATATTAGTGTCTATGGGAGGGGCATCTTTGTTACAAACGATCCCCCAAAGATCTTCAAACTGAAGAATCATCTACATTTTGGTTTTTCATGAGGTGAAATTTTACCCTTTCAAGAGTTGGGCATCAGATAGCAATATTTTTGGAGCAGACATTTTTAAAAAACTCAAAAATGTATTTTGTTTATTTATTTATTTATTTATCATCAAAAATGGCTATAATGCTTACTGAAGGAATCTGTCCCGAAGATGGGCTCTATAGGCTCGTTGCAGTGAGACGCGGACGCTTGTGTGGGCATTCTACTTCACGTTCATCATCTACATCATAACCATGTTCAAGTTTTGCATGAATCCGGCATGCTTGACATCAAACGTCGAACCAAAAATATTCCAACAGTCCTTGGCACACAATCTCGTCAAAGAATGTTCCCAGTGTTGTGCAGCTTGTTGACCAAGGCAAAGAACATCCCAGTGGTGTCTTCGTTGTCACTCAATGCCCAAATATTTAGTGCATTTCTTGTGGTGCTTTGTGCATTTGATATTTGAGACATACATTCACACATAGTTCTGTAATTTACCGACTTTTCTTACACGTATAGGGGTTTAGATGGTCTTCCACATGGTTCTACAGGCAACAGTGATTCATTTGCTGGCTAGGTCTCCTTCCACGCACAGTATACACACAGTAAGTTTCCTCCAGTTACACACAGGCATAGAAACATCAAAAATTCACTGGCTTGGGCTCCTTCCATTGCACAACACAGGACAGATAGTTTTCTCTCCTTCTCCACGCACAGGCATACAGCAAAAGAAATGGCACCAATCTTCACCGTAGCAGCACTTGTCCTCCAATGCCAAATGAGACGTCTACAAGCTACCACGCATAAGGTCTACTCGCTGCACCTTTTGTACAGTATTTGACAGCAAAAATGCCACATTCTTTTGGTCTTCCAACACACTGGGTTTATCAAGAAAATAGGATGAGTCTCCACGCACAGCACAGCCACACACTTCCTTGGTCACCTCTTCCAGCGCACAGGTCATACACAGGCCGTTTCCTTGGTCGCTACTCCTCCACACATAGCAAACTAGCTCTGATACCAATGAAGGTGCTAGAAGAAGATTAAATGATTGCTCTCTTATTAAAAAACAACAAGCCCAATATATAGGCACTAGCACGGTAGGTGTAGGCAGTTACACGATTATGGAGAAACCGTATGTTATTCATGGAGACAATGTATTAACTAATCTAACAATCAGTACATTTGGGTGTTTTTTTCTTTCCAATCTACACATAAGCGCTACTATTAATTTTGTATCAAAACGATCGTTCCGATATTTTTTATGTTAAAAAATTTCAATATGCACTTAAAAATTATTATTATTATCATGATTAAAAAATTACATAAAACCAAACGGGATTGAGAAAATTAAAAATCAAAGTTTTAAAGCACTTGACAGATCAATCATGTCATTTATTGGTATATAGAGGGAAACAAGGTATATTATAAAATGAAATATTAGCAAAATAATCTACCCAATCATAATGTTACATAAAGGTTCAAATGCAATGTGTTCACTATTAGTCATAATTATCATGTACTTGTATATACAAATAATTTCCTTTTTCATTATTTATTCTCTTCGGCTCATTTATACTAAATATATTTAGTAATCAAAACCTTATGGCATTTCTTAATAGTTTTTATCAAAACCTTAACTTTTTCAATAGTTTTTACTATAACTCAGTTCTTTTGTTGTCTTATTTTACATTCTACATATGCAGGTCATAATGTTTAATGACATATTTTTTTAACTTGGACAGTCTCCTTATTGAAGAAAAACTCCTTCTAGTATAACAATTGTAGTTCATTGTAGCCTTAAGATATTTTAATTTGAGTGCAATGTGTAGATATTTTTATCTATAGTAGGTGGTAGATGGGATAGGTTAGCTATACAAATTATGGTTATGTAAACTAAGGAATTTTGAAATTGGTGGGGGAATTCCTCTTGTAATATGTTGTCCTATCTTAAGTTATAGATTTGGCCCTATGAAACTCACATCATTGAAAATGAGGTATTTTATGTATTTCTTTTCAATCTTGAGGGTTAAATCTATAACCGTGTCATGTCATGTTAGAAGGAGTGCATTCTTATGGTTACAAAAAGGGAAAGTTTTTTGTTTTTGAACTACCATCAAAATTTGAGGCACAACCCTATGTAAACAAAGTATGGGTAGAATTTTCTACTGCATCATATTTGTTTTTGAAATAATAAAATTTGAGGCACAACCCTATGTTGATTGGGTAGAATTTTCTACTGAAATGTACTTCCTTGATTGATTAAGAAATGATTTCTTTGTGGAGTGATCTTTATAGAGTTATATAATTATGACAAGTTGTAGTTTTTATTATTTTGACAATCGCTATACTTTGAACCAATAAAATTTGAGTGGGTGTAACCATATTGTTGGGGCATTTTGTTTATGTTTATAAATTAAAGTGCAATGTCATGTAATTATGAATGTAAACTATTTTTCCCATTTATTTATTGTTTCAAAATCATATTCTCCATCAATTTCAGGGGTTTAATCATATGAGCATCGATAGCAAGGCCCATCTACACAAGTAACTCTTGTTCATTTCTCTTATGTTCGTAAGTAATTCTGTAAATTACAAGAGAGATATCCCTTTGTTTTATGTCTTTCAAAATCCTCTTCATGGTAACTATTTCAATTGTTTCAATACGCATGTCATTCTATAAGTCATAGCATCCACTCATTATTTTGATCTCAGTTTGTGATCAATTATGAAATGTCAACCATAAATATATTATAAGGATTTAGCCATCCTCTAGGGTACAAGAGTAAATTTTGTTTCAAGGGGGTTAACTGTATTCATTATAAGACCTACAACATAGACATGATTTTGCTCCAGTTTGTGATAATTATGAAATGTTTAAGAAAATATATTTTTGACCTCATAAATTATCCAAGAAAAGTCCTTAATAAAATCATGTTGAGGTGTGAATCATCAAGATGATTAAAGAACCATAATTATTCTTAACATAACACAAATGTTGCAATGTATTGTCATTTCCCTTGATTGTCATTATAGAATACTCATTAGCATATTAATAAGAAATGGTATTGTGTTTATGACCAAATTTTAATATAATTGAATGTATCCCTAGTAAATATATTTATCTATTTTATTTTTTTTAGTGATTTTGACGTGTCTTAGCATGTGTTCCTTGTTAGGATATGATATTTAATACAATTTTTCAATATTTACAATCTAACATACATTTTCTTTAGTGGTAAAGGAAAATGTTGACATGAACACTTAATTAAAAAATGAACTATTGATTGAGTTACATCCATAGATTACTAAATGCTAACTCTTTTCATATAAAAATGAGAGTACACACTTGTTTTCCTTAACATATTGACATTATGTAATCTTTTCATCACTATAAATACTAAATACTAAATCTCTTCATATAAACAATGAGATACACATCTTGTTTTCCTTAACATGGTAATAACATGATATTGTAATGATCTTCTAACACTATATATGACAATCCACATTAATTTAAAAAAAGTCAAATATTTCCCATTCGGATAATTATATGTGCGGAATGTAAACCTCAAATTGCATTCTAATATGAATGCAATAGAGAAACAAGAAAATACAAAACATTGTTCATTTACTTTCCTATTCTTCAAGTATTTATTTAAATTCTAATTATGATTGAATATATATTGCTAAGCAAGATAGTGAAATAAGGTACTCTTGAGTCAATATTTCGTGATCACGAGACTTAGACAAATAAAACTGAAACGAAAATTATTAAATTTCTTGACATCATACAATTCTCCAATCCAATTATTGAAGTCATGCAATATTCTAAAACTGACCCACGAAACATAAAAACTCACACTATATATAACATACTAATTAATTATATCAATATACATGAAAGACTAAAATTGACCTATATAACTAAAAATTTTACAAGATAAGGTAAATAAGGAATTATAGAGAGAACAAAGAATACCAAAACATCTTCAACAAACCCGAAAAGTAAAAAACAAACAACCAAGAAAATATACGGATGCATGTATAGGCAACCTCTAACTCATTACAAACTTTCATGCGTAGAAGCCTTCTATGATTATCAAAAATATATAATATTTATAAGCAGCTTAATAAGTCCTTTTAGACATATAAGTATAAGTCAAACATTGTAATTTTGAATCAACGACACTAATATTATTCATTAAAGTTTTAAAAAATATATGCATTTAAAATAGTAAAGGCCGCAAGACAGCAACATGTATGCATCTCAACAATAAAATCAGACAAGCAGACAAGACATAGCTTTTCTCTGTGGGACCATAATCTGCGTTTTCAATCTCTTTTGCACATAAGAATCTCACACTTTGCACGGGTTAGTTAATAGTCGAAGCCATGCAACGGGTTCACTTGTGTCTTAATAAAAATATCCTTCCGTGAATTGCCCTTGGTTACTGATTGTCTTCGACAAAACGTCTTTCTCGTGGTGATAAAATGATTGTTTCAAATGTTAATTAAGTCATCCTATCAATTTGAAGAATAGTTTTTAAACGTTTTCAATTAGAAATTTCCTTTGCGTTTCGTGTGCGTAACCTCACCTTCATAGTTTGTCCTCTTATTCTATTTTTCCTTCTTTACGTTAGATGGGTTCACACTAGTTTGAAAATGACATTGAAAAAATGTTTCATGTGAACATGGAACTCGAATCCAGTTCGTGTCCTTCCAAGTATATTGGCTAGAACGTCTCCTTCACCTAAAAGGTGAAAACCATGAAGTTTCAAGTTGGGTTATACTTTTGCCAATGTAGATTGTTTGTGATTTATATATTTTGACATTTTTCATTATTATATTAATATCACTATTAGTTGTAATGGTGTAGGTTGTTTAAATTTAGAGTTTAGTAGTTTCTGTTAGTATATATTATAAATAATTAGAGTTAAGTGGTGTACAAATAATTAAAGATGTATATATTTTCAATTTTGTGGATAATAAATAATTAATATTTTATTGGTGTAGAAAATTTTTACAATTTTTATTTGAACATTTAAAATCATGTAAAATAAATAATTAAAATTGTGATGCATTAAATATAATGTAAATGATTAAATGAAAAATGTTAAGTTTTATAGAAAATAGGCATTATAATACATATTATTAATAAGTCTAATTTTTATTTAACTTTTATTTATTTAAGACATTTTAAAATGTAAGAATGTAGATCTTTTACAAAATAAAATTGATTTATAAATATTATAAATATCTATATTATAATTTATAGGAGATATTCACTAATATAAATTATTTACTTGTTTTCTTCATAAATTGGCTATTTAAGTCTACCATTTTTATCGATAGAATATCAATTTTTTTGACTTTTTAATTATTTATAGCAAAACCTCATTAGCATCTCCTTTTTTTTTCATTTTATAAATTATTCATTCTATTCTTTTCATTGATTATTGGTTATCCATAACATAATTTCATAACTAAGGGTGATATCATAAACTAATCGTCAGTTATCATAAATTAATTGATTCAATTATTTTTACTATGTTATTTATTAGAGCCATTATAAATTTTACGATTGTATTATCCACAATTAGAATATAGTATATTTTGTTTATTATGTATCATCCATGAGAATTAATTAGTGTATTAAATTGTCCACAATACATGGACTTTTCTTAATTTTCATTGGAACCATTGCAATAATATTAATATAAAAAAGAGGATATACTAAAAGGTGAGAAAGATAACTATGCCAAAACATAGATAATGGCCTGAGATAAGTTTGCAGTAGGGAGGATTGTTTTCTGAGAATTTTGTTAAGCTTCCCACATTCCTTTCAAGCCAACAGATCCATGCAACTACTCCAGGTTGAGCTAACATGGGAAATAAAAAAAAGAATGAAAGTTTCTTGAAGATTTACACAGGTTGGGAGGATGTTTTTAAAATGAATGCCTGCTAAGTGTATTTTCTTCAGAGCTTCCGAGTGCCTACTCCAATGGTGTCGTCTTAACCAGAGAGGATGCCTCCAGGGGAAGCCCACAAGGAAGATTCTATTCTCAAACCTGAACACGTTTGAACAACATACATTTCCTCTTCAGTTCACGAGGTAAAAAGCTCAAAGAATGAATATTTTAATGAAACCATCTGTGCAAATCAAATAAATTCTAGATGTCCACGAAATCATATTTTTTTAATCCTTTGTCCAACAGTCCATATGTCTTGCGCATTTGGAATCCATTGCGTGATATCCAAGATAATGAATTGACTCAGACTGGGAGGATGCGTACGAAATTGGACTTCAGAAAATATGACATTTTCCCTGTCAAGAGCGGCTGCCAGGAAAACAACAGGTCTAAAAGGACGTTGAAGATGTGACAGGTTTGGGAGGGGGAGAAGAAATCCCGGGTCTAAAGTCTTCAGGCTTCCAGCCTTCCACATAGATTTACTGGAGTCTTCAGGGCTCCCCCAGTTTCACATTTGTGATTTAGAAAATACATGTCTGCAATGCAGGATGTTTTTTTATTAAATCTTATCGATTTTGGAGAACTCATTTCAGGTTCCCAATTACATATCATTAAACTATATCAAATGGGTTTAGAATAAGTAAATCCTAATACGTTGGATAGAATTGAGGAAGCCTATCCATCATCATCACATGCATCATCCTCTTCAAAATCAGAGTATGCTTGTTTCTGTCATGTTTTCGTTGAAACTGGAGCTTTTATATCTCCATCATCAGAGTCTTCAAGACCTGTAGCCGTAAGAAGGTCTTGGGAATTTTATGCATCATCTTATGCCTTATCACTCATGTAATTTGCCTCGTCTTCCATGCTAATATCAGGTTCCCGTTCTTCCATATGAGAATCTTGCGTCTTGTGATCCTTATCCTTCTTTTTCTTTTTCTCTTTCTTTCTCTTTTTATCACCTTAATCCATCTCATCATCATCATCATCCTTGTCTTTACGCTTACTCTTCCATAATTCCTTCACGCGTTCAAATTGTTCATCTTGTTGTATCACCCGTCGAAGTTCTTCCTCTTGCTTTCTCCTTTCCATCTGAATTCTGCGCTCTTCATCTACTTTTCATTTTTCCTCGTCGGCCCAGACAAATTGACATGCTACTTCAAGATTTTGACAGTTTTGTTGCTCTTCACATTTTGCTTCTTCTCTATGAACTTTGATCGCGTCAAGAAAATGTTTACATTAGTCAACATGCAACTCTATCTTCTTCTCATCAAACCCATGACTGTTAGGGCTAGCCACTGTTGATAGCTGGATGAATACGTGAAGTGCATTTTTTAATACTGACACTGCCTGGCGAACCTCATCAGCAGTTCATTTTTGCTTTTGGAGTGTTGAATTTGAGCACTTCTGCATTGCAACACCAACATCAAAACGTAACACGTAGTTTGAGGGTGCCAGATGTACTGCTCTTAATAAATTTCTTTTTCCATCTTGCCACTCTTCTACTTCATAATGTGTTTGAGATAAATACAACAGGATTTGGGTGTCACTGCCAAAATATAATTTCCTCAAACAATTTTGATACATTTTCATTGCAAGCACAAACTACCCTTGCACAAAGTAAACATGTGGTAGATTTGCCCACACATATGGCATCTGAACAAAGATGTTTCCTACTGCAGCTTCGTGTACCTGTGTAAAAATTTCCTTTGCAATATAAAATTGACCCTTTTTTGCAAGCACACTAGCTGTGCCCTTTGCAGCATAAACATTTGCTGGCCTTTGAGCCAACACTTTAGAGTATTGTTCTCTAGATGTTTCTAGATGTGTTGCCTCCAGCTTTGTCTCCTTCTTCTCATTGCGAAAAGCAGCAAAATAATTCTATTTTCCGAGTGAAAGAGAGGGATAAGAATCTTTTCATCAGTTACATTTTGTGCAGTTCTAAATGGTTCTCTTGCTTTAAAGCAATCATCTATTTTTATTATCATGTTGCCAAGCATAAGTAAAGCATTCGATGAGTTTTTTTCCACCTTAAGTGCGCCCTCAATCAGTTCTACGCAAAGTAAGACATCATTTTAAAGCCTGAGCCATGGCTGCAAGTCGTAGATATGCATCCACATAATCAAGAAACTTGAACAATATTAACCTTTACAAAAGATTTGCTTTTTGAGTATCGTGTAGCTATTCAAACAGCCTAGCTTGATTAAATATTGTTGTAACTTTATCCTAGAGAAACTCAACTGAAACACCATCTTCTTCTAATCGGTGGAAGAAACCCATATCCTTCAATTGCACAGAAAATTCTGCACAATCGACACTAGGGCAATGTATTCTTCCATTGATGAATTCAACCCAAATGTCATCTCATAATGCCTGTATAAAATTTTGTTGAGCCAACTCTAGTTTCATCACGCCCAAAATCGAGAACCCTAATGTTTTTTTATGATTAAATGCTTTTGACCGGAGCTATGAACTGGGGGGTTGAGGACCCCAGCCTAACAATGAAGAAAGAGCTAAGGAAGAAGGGAAGAAGTGCTGAAACAGACAAGTTGGAAGAGGAGAAGTAGAAGAAAAGGGCAAAGATGAGAAGACATGACAATGAAGAAGAACAAAAGAGAAGCAACAAACTCCCAAGAATGCCAAAACCAGATTTGAGAACTAGAGAATCAACCATACTGAGTGGCTACACCAGGAGTTGGCTTCCTTGAGAAGGAGTCTAAAGTCCTCACCGGCACGGTCTCGAAGTTCATTCAGGTTGTTAACCTCCAAATGAACTAGAAAGAGTGCAACATCAATGTCTACCTGAGGAAGGAGTCTATGGTCCAGCCAACCATAAACAAAAGAATAACCCACATTTTGGGCGTAATGCAATAAATCACAATATTGTCCGCAGAACCATTGTATCCCTCGACCCGAGCCCAAAGCTATCTCATCGGCATCTTCCACCCACAACAATGGATCAGGGAGTGTAAAGTCCAATAATTCGTTATGCAGGCCAAATCAATAAACTGGATAGATCAGGTCGACGACAACGAACTCCACTATAGATAGATCGGGATGAAGGATAAGGTAGAAGGAGACAAAGGCCATAGTGATATCCAAAATGGTTCTGGCACGATGTGAACGGAACCTCAAGGAGTCTCCAAAAATGTTTTTAATGGCCACGACTTCTTGATGAAAAGAATACCGAAAAATCTTGGAGAGCCTATTACGGTCAATTTCCTCAGTAGTGGCCAATTCCGGTTGTTCGTTGCAAAGAAAAATGAAGGGAAATCCCAAGAAGGCCATGGGAGGTAAAACCAAAGGGCCATAGTGCAAAACAAAGTCAAGGTCAACGACAAAAAATATGAAAGACGACACAAAGGAGCATCATGACACTGCAACTAAGTGTCCTTCCTATCATTTGAGATGAAAAAATAGAGACCATCCCAAAACTTCACGTCACTTGAGATTTTGATGGGGGAAGGAAAATCTATAGCATGATTGGCAAGGAGATCCGAGGTAGAATTGGCTTCATGAAAATTATGGCGGATGTACCATTTGTTAAGTTTCCTAAGCTAAAAAAAATGTTGGAAATGAAAGAATTAAGTTTCCAAGAAAGGGCAGACCCTTTAGCGATAGCTTGGATGATAATTTGAGAGTCCCCTTCAATGAATAAAGAATCGCAACGACTCAGAACTGCCAATTTAAGTCCTTCCAAAAGGGCTTGAATTTTAGCCATAGTGCATGAGCAATCGCAGAGACAAAAAGAACCACCAGAGATGAGAAGACCATTAACATTTCTGAGAATACAACCGGCTCTTGATTTTCCTAGATTTCCTGTAGAGGCGCCGTCAAATTTCAATTTCAAGGAACCCTATGGCGGAGGCTTCCATCTAACCTTTTTCCTTCTCAAAAACTTCTCCCCTTGAGAAAATTCGCGCCTAATGATGAACCCAGGTTTAGGAATTTTAATGAGAGGCCAAGATTTTCTGATAAAACCATCACATGAGGAGAACAGAGGGTTATTAATGTTGTTTTTACTAACATTTTCTGAGATATCCACTTCCAGATTAGTCAGAAAACTCGGTAATTTGGAGGACTGCTCTCTAATAATTCATAGGTTGCACTCCCAAAAATATGCCAGATTAGAAAAAAGGAGCTCTATACCAAATGGAGCTCAAGGAACTCTTGGAATCCATCTTAGGCCAAGTTAGGAGGGAATCTTTAATGTTATTGCAAGGAGCCCAAGCGTGATTGAGCTTACCGAGGATCCAATTCGAACTCTTAACTGTAAAGGAGAAAAAGAGGAAAAGATGGTCAATATATTCTTCAGCTTCACTACAAAGAACACATTCAGAAGGCCCAATGAAGCCCCAAGATATTCTACACAATTGAGTTAGAACTTTTCTATTAAGAACCAGCCAACTGAAAATCACCACTTTAGGGAGGATAAAAGAATCCCAACAGCTAAGCAAACATGTATCCCCTTTACCAAACCAGGAGATGAGCTTGGAATAACCCTCTTTAAAGGAGTAGATGCCCAAAGACGAACGTAACCAGAGAAAGTGATCCTTACAATCCTTGAAGGAAACATTTCTATATGAGAGGGCCTCCGAAAATGAGGAAGCTTTTGAGGGAGAAGCGTCGATGGAGGCAACATCCTTCCAAAGCTAAGAGGAAGACCCGTCAGGATGAGGATGACCAAAGTGAGCAACTTTACTACCCCAAATCTCCTTGAATACATTCATGAATCTATTAAGAATGGGATTGAGAATGAGGGGAACTTGACCGTTCCAAATAATCTCCCAGAAATTAATCAAAATGCCATTATTAATGTGCTAAGAAACTGAATCGGTGATTAGAAGTTTGCTATTACATACGAAGTTCCAAATATGAGAACCTTTTAGGAGTTCTTTGCTTGAAAGAATGAGCTCTGGACAACCAATCTCCATGTATTTATGGGAAAGGACATGGAAGGCCAACCTTTTGGGTTCAGAAATAAATTTCCAGACTAGTTTCACACAAAAGGCAATGTTCAAGAGAGTCAAATCCACAATCCACAGGCTGCCTAAAGATTTGGGAAGTTCGACAACATCCCAATTAACTAGATGAAATTTTCTAACATTTTTGTTCCCCTGCCAAAGAAAGGATTTGACTATCTTCTAGAATTTGAGCAAGACTGATTTAAGGATCGAAAAAACTGAAAGCATATAGATCAGGATATCATAGAGGACCAATTTGATCAGATTAACTCTTCTTACCAAAGAGAGCCATTTCCCTTTCCAAGATTGCAACTGTGTCGATAAAGAATGGAGGAGATCATACCATAAATCAGCATTCCCTTTTCCATAACAAAGGGGAATGCCTAGATATTTATGGGGAAGGAAACCAATGGAAAAACCCATAACATTGTTGATTCTTCTCTGAAAACAAGGAAAAACATTAAAAAAGAAGATGAAATATTTATGAAAATTGATTACCTAGCCAACAACTTTAGAGTAGGATTTCAAAATATTAAACATGGCGTGAGCTTTCAGAATAGTTTCCTGGAGAAACCCAACGTTATTTAGCAGTTTAATGGGTATTTCTTCTCTGATTTTCTTCAGAAGAGACTTTGGTGTCTTTAAAGAATCAAGGTTTCATTAGGAGGTTTGATGATAACAATAACTCACCCATCTCAATTAACTTACATAAATTTTATATAATTTATCACTATGACAAAGTAATTTTCGAACTCCTTGCATCCCAACAAAGCCACATTTAACTTAATGAAAACAATTTTTTTTAATTCAATAAGACATGAAAAGTTTTACTTAAATTTTATCATTTTCTTAATGACTATAATAAAGAGAAAACATGAATGAGTTAGGAAAAATAAAATCCATTCAAAGGGAATGTTTCCTGAATCTATCAAAATACTATGCAATTATAATTTGGACGGAATACGACTTGTCTATACATACCTTGGTCAAAAGTACAAGAGATTAACACACATTTTTCTTTAAGGAAAGGCATAGTCTAATGCTCCTCAAGATATGCAGCTTATGTTAACTTTTACCTAACAATTATTTGGTTATAATTAGCCATTGGGTTGCTAGAGATAGATATATATACACTCATTAACTAGAGGGTGAATCCATTTTACACAAAGAACTTTAAATTTTGAATCCCTATTGAGTGGTAATAGTAAGTGGGGCTAAGTTTTAAAAAGTACCCCAAAATAACATAGCTTTCGATACAACTCCAATTTTTTTTCTTTGTCTAACTAGTGTTTACATTGATATCCAAGGATGTCTTCACTCAATGTAGGTGGAAGGAATATATAATTGTTATTCTTAGTCCTTACAATAAGGGTTTACATAATTTATCTTATAATAAGTTACTAAGAGTTTTGTAATGTGAAATGAATCTTATGAAAGAGTCTCCTGAGAGTCAAATAGCCAAAGGCATATCTAATTAATGAGACCATCACAATCATTCGATCATTCATATTACCTTCTCACCTAGAACTTAGGAAAGAAAACAAAATGCCTAATTTACTTACATAAGACCAACCATTTATCATGTAATCCATATTATATGAATATCACATAACTAAGATTAATAAACATTACTTTATTCTGTTTAAAGCAATAGTTTAATTACATATTCGATGAGTTTTCCAAATTACATATAATTACACATTTTTATTGTTGGTTATAAGGTATACGTACACAATTGTGCTTATATATATATATATATATATATATATATATATATATATATATATATATATATATATATATATATATTTGTGGATTACGAAACATTACTTTCACCATTATTGGACCATATTACTTGTAATTTCGCAGTCAACACTAATATTGGTAAACCATAACGCCAAACCAAGGGAGTAATCGACACTAATTTATTTTATTCTATTCTTGTAGAGAGAGAGAGAGAGAGAGAGAGAGAGAGAGAGAGAGAGAGAGAGAGAGAGATCATTGTTAATATTAATATACATACATTTTTTCAATAATCATTTTTCTTCCAAGTCCATGAGTTAAAGTTAGAAAAAGGGTGATTTCGCGGTTTGTACACGTAAGTATTAGTGTTATAAACATGATTAACTTGGAAAATTTTAATCAATTTGAGGAGATTTATAATCACACGTGTACTTACTAAGGTAAAATGTTTTAACCAAGTTACATTGCAACATAACTTAGCAAGTGGCTATAGTATGAATATAGGTTCATTGAGCCTAAGAAGGCTTACAACAATTTGATCAATGTTGAAGTCAATCTAAAAAAAAATTCTAAGGGATTTGATTGTTGGGAATTAGGAACTGCGGAATAGTGCTATGATTTAATAACAAACAAAATCATGCACACAGGATTTAAAAAATTCCCTAAAATCTACAACAGTGGAAGTATAAACTAGAATAATCCAAATAAAAAAAACTACACACACATAACACAAAATGTATCATGGTTCACCCAATGTGGGCGACATCCACCAAAGATAGAGATCTCATATATATAATACAACAAGAGTACAAACCAACTCTTCAATACAAGAGTATAATGCATCTCTCTGATAGTATCTCTTCTCCTCTAGATCTCTAAACGGATCTCCATGAGTACACTACAACTATGCCTCCAAACATCACCAGCATATCTCACATAACTAGGAACTACTACATCTTTGAACTGCTACCAAGTTCTCTGTGGATCTGCAAAAAATACCTCTCACATGGGTCTATTATATGTGCAACTATAACTGTGCACCAAAAATTAAGCCTGTCTCTCCATCACTACATGCATAACCCATGCAAACATGAAGACAACCTCCTCTACAATATCTAGATCTACATGGATCAACAATACAATATGGTCTCATGGATCTACAATACAAGACTAGATCTACATGGATTTATAATATAAGATCTCACCAACATGTGGATCTACAAGAAGAAACTCTATGTGCTTTGCATACTATGCAAGCCATTACAATGAGACAATAACTATACAAAGAAAATATAGTAGAAGACGTTACCCTCTTCTCACCATTTAGATGTACCTACTATTTCCTTTTGTCCAACTCCTTTGCATGGAGACTTTATCTTCATGTAACTTGTTCTTTCTTTCTCTTCTTCTTCATCTTCATCCTATCAATCTAGGAGAATCAAGGATCTAATATAATCCTTCTCTTAATTCTACTTCGAAACCCTAGCTTTCATGCTTAGATAGGCATATATAAACTTAGGGCACTTAGCCATACAATTACAACCAATAGATATACTTTAATGCTAAAATTAGATATAATTCCCGAGAGTTAATTAAAACACTCTTGCACAAGTAACCGACGGCGGTTCTTATGCTGACCGACGGTGGTTTTTATGCTCACCGATGGTGGTTCTTATGCTAAGTGATGATGGTTACACCATGACCGACACCGGTTACTGTCAGAACTAGTAACATGTAAAAGCAAGCGATTTGTGAAGCAATTCAACTCCATAATCCTAACAATCTCCCACTTGGAGATAAATCGTTGAATCTCTGTACCTGTACATCACCATCTTCTACACACCATGAAGACCATCTATTCTTTCTATCAACAATTTTCTCAAAAAATAAAACCAAGAAAATCAAACCATCTTCTCAAACAAAGAAGATAAAAACATGACTTACCAAACCACCATGAAGCTACAACTTACTCGTGATAATCGATCTATCCATACATCAAGCTCCCACTAAATCATAACACCAAGCCTCTCATGCAACCAAGCCATCATGAGTAACACACCTGTAAGAGTTCCCACTCAAACTGAAGTATTAAGATTCAACTGTAACCATAGCCATACATGTAAAACCAGCCATGTTATCCATCCATCTATCCATGTCTTCATGTAACCACCAATGTAACTATCCAAAGACAAGTCAAACTAGAATATGCGAAAGCAAAACAAGATCCCTGGTAAAAACAACCCTTAATGAGTTCTACATACAAAAGTGGGTGATCAATCCACAAAAACTTACATAACTCAAAGATATCCAAACACTGCTATCTACAAATCCAACCCTGCTAAAAAACTAGTATGTCCAAGACATTTATCTGTAGATAACATACCTATCAAGTAGTAATATAGTAATCAAGAGGAAATACAAACATCCCCTACTCATGCTCAAGGTAACTAAATTGTGCTCATAGGCATCCATGTGAAAATCAAACATCTGCATCATCATAGACTCACAATACTGAATCTATCCACGTGTATAAACTCACCTATACATCCATCCATATCATCAGGTTCTCCAGAAGCACCAAGTCTCTCACCGACTAACTCCAAAGCAATATATGAATCCTATACTCATCAGTGTCAATAACAAACAACCACATGCTAAACCATGCAACTAATAAATAGTGCAAATACCAACAAAAATTTCATCAACATACTCTACACAATCAACCAAGATGAAAGCAAAACAAGGACACCTTATAAAAAATGGTAAATAAACATTTTTTTCAAACCTGTGACCAAACTGACCACGGTTTCCTAACTAACCCCGGGCACTGTCTGACCAACCAAGGTTACCAGATGACCGACCACAGTTAATCCTAACCGACACTGGTCTCTGTAACTAGCATATTTTCTCTTTTAACCCTTAAAACGCTGAAAAAATTACACTATCATCTTCACCCAGCTAAATCTAACCATCAACTGTAATCCCATAGGGATATCCAGGAACAACAAAATAAAACAAGAAGTGACATCAGAAAGAAATAAACTCAATATACCTGCAAATCAATGACTTCCCTCCAAAACTAACTAGTGCCTCTGCCACTTTGAATAGTAGCAATCTCCTCCTACTCTGCATGTGCATCATGTATCCAATCCTACAATGCCAACAACCATGGCTTTCTCCCACTGAGCACGAAATCCCCTACACTACCTCTAACACCAAGCTCAAAAGCTAATATGTCAGTGAGAAATAAAACCAGATGAAAGAAAATATAAAAATGATTCCCTTCTTATCAAAGAATACTTCTACATCACAGAAGTTTGGACTTCTTGTGAAGTAGGTGAATCAAATTCTTTTCATCCTGTGTACTCAACATCTTTCTGTTACCTGCAACTATGTCTAAACATGACTTTTCATTGAGGATCTCATTGTTAGACTAGAAAACCTTGTCCTTAAGATTCCACACAACCGGGAAATAAAAGTCACATAACACCAAAAAAGCCATGGTGTAAATCTGTGCACACTATCCAAACATAATATCTAGTTGCTTCAAATGAAATAAATAAAACATGAATCAAATACAGATACTTGACTCAAAGTCAAACTGGAGTAGCCGAGCCAACTCCTTCCTCTTTCTAGATCCAAACATTGAAGTGATTTGCATTGTTTCTACCTGAACACAGCTGTGTCCAGAAACCCAATCCTCCAAAACTGGACACTGAAACTATCCATGCCCTCTTCTACTATAAGAAACCCTATGTACAAATTCATTTTCATAGAGACCAACCATGGTTTGCTAACTGGTATCAGTTACGCTCAGTGATTGATGTCGGTTCCCTGACTGATGCATCGGTGTTTCTGGAACTGAACACAATTCCAACAAATTGGCATAGGTCACCAAACCAAGTGCCTAATCCATGATCAAATCCGATAGTTTGTGTTGATCCTGTCATTTCAAGAAGCACCCAAATCTTACACAAAAACTTAACAATAATAATACATGTAATTAAAAATTACACCAAGATGAAATACTTCCCCTTACCAGCACCAAGATACTCAACCGCATCTTCAACTTAAATAACATGATCCTCTAATGGAAACCCAAGTCTTCATTTTTTGCTACTCTATTCTTCTTCTCTAATGAATCCCATACATCTAACTGCCACTAAAGTATGCATAACTAATCCTGCTCTGTCATTCTCATATCTAATATCTGCAATCCCAAACATGCATGTGCAACTAAAATAATACAAGCACTGCAATACCAAGATAAAACCATACCTCTATAACTTGGATATGATAATCTTACCAACATGCTTATGCCTCCAATAACCAAGGTACACCTCTGAAAACTAAGACACATTCCATGCATCTTATCAATTCTTCAGTATTTGTGATTTTTTGTTTAAAACCAGAGTTGCCAAGTAACTGACCACAGTCACCCTATAACCGACCACCGTTACCCTGTAACCGACCATGGTCACACCCTACCGATGCTGGTTTCCACTTAGCTAATGCCAGACACTTGTAATTCTCTAGAAACCTCACATTTCTTGCTCCCCAATTGATATTTAAATATCTTCTGCTATGATCTTTTACATCAAGAAAAAAGAAACCCTGCTCTCATGCACCTGTCAATCAAACCACTAACAAATTTATTGAAGCAAAACCTTACTTTGAAATAACCAAGCTGACCAAGCTCTGATACCAGTTGTTGGTATCAGATACGATAACAAACCTGGATTTTATACAAGTTGTTGGGAATTTCAGGATTACAGAATAGTGCTATGATTTAATAACAAACCCAATCGTGCACACAAGATCTAAACAATTTCCTCAAAATCTACAACAGTGGAAGTATAAACTATAATAATCCAAATCAAAACAAAGATTACACACACATAACACAACATGTATTTTGGTTCACCCAATGTGGGCTACGTCTACCAAAGATAGCGATCTCATATATATAATACAACAAGAGTACAAACCAAATCCTAAATACAAGAGTACAATGCATCTCTCCAAGAGTATATCCTCTCCTCTAGATCTCTAAATGGATCTCCATGAGTGCACTACGACTTGTGCCTCCAAACATCACTGACATATCTCACATAACTAGGAACTGCTATGCATCTCTAAACTGTTACCAAGTTCTTCGTGGATCTGTAAACAAGACCTCTCACATGGGTCTACCATATGTGCAACCATGACTGTGCACCAAGAAGTAAGTCTATCTCTCCATTACTACATGCATAACCTATGTAATACATGAATACAAACTCCTCTATACTATTTAGATCTACATGGATCAATAATACATCATGATCTCATGGATCTATAATACAAGATCTCACCAACATGTGGATCTATAAGAAGAAAATCTATGTGATTTGCATACTATGCAAGCCATTACAATGAGACAATAACTATACAAAGGAAATACAGTAGAATATGTTACCCTCTTCTCACCATTGAGATGTACCTGCCATAGTTGTACTTATTATTTCCTTTTGTCCAGTCTACTCTCCATGGATAGCTCTTGTCTTCATATAACTTGTTCTTTATTTCTCTTCTTCTTCATCGGCTTCATTCTCTCAATCTAGGAGAATCAAGGATCTAACTCAATCCTTGTCTCTTAATTCTACCTTCTAAACCCTAGCTTTCATGCTTATATAAGAATACTGCAAACTTAGGGCACCTTAGATATGGATTTACAACCTTTAGATCATACTTTAATGCTAACAAAGTTAGATCTAATTCTCGATGAGTTAAATATAAACACTTCACTGCAGATGTAAACAGACGTCGGTGGTCCCTAACCTGAATGATGGATGATCTACCCTGACCAGATGACGGTTACCCTTATGCTGATCGGCGCCGGTTACCCTATGACCGGTGTCGGTTATTGAGTTAGAACCAGTAACGAGGTGTAAAATCATGCTAACTATGAAGGAATTCAGCTCCACAATCCTAATGCTCATTGACCCTGAATATATGATTTAATTGGATCAATTAGAGTGGAACAAATTTTTTTTCAATGAATCAAGGTTTGTTTATGGTTTGACACCACGATATATGTATTATAAACTTGGATATTAAAAAAAATCAATTCTTTAGAAGGCCATCGTCTGAATATGGGATATTATGAATAATGTCAGTAATGACCATATATGGTTTAGAGAAAATGCGCACAGATACCTTTAAAGGTTAACCTAGAAAGGGCATGTAAATATGTTTATTTGAGATATTATACCTCCTAAAATGAAAGTCATAGTTTCTAAGGAAATTTGTCTTAGATTTCCTAATACAGAGAGTTATAAATTTGATGCCTCTATTCCAGCAAGATTCCTATGAGGGGTAGAAATTATTAACTTTGATTAAATGTAATTTGATATTTGTTTATAGACCATTTATTTTTTTAAATGGTCAACTATTTTACAAGGTATAAATATTTATTTTATTACATAGCAATTAGGGTATTGCATCAGTTTATAAAATTTTGTTTCCTTAACTATTGCGTGTATACTTTTACAAGTAACAATGATCACTAGAATTATCAAAAAATAAAATTCCTATTACACATATTACTTAGACCAATTAATACAATTCTACACTTGTGCATCCAAGCACAATATTTTTTCAATAAATCAACATAGGGAAGACTGTTTACAGTGTCCAAAAGATCAACCTTATCAAATTAGATAACTCTTTTAATTAAGAAACCATGGAGAATATAATTTGTCAGTGTGTAGTGGTTGATATGGGTAACCATATATACTCAGAATGTATATCATGTATGGTAATCATAGCGATAGAATCTATCAGTGTTGTTGAATGTATTCATATTATAAGTGAAATGGATCATTAGGACCCTGTGTCACTTGAGAGGGTAGTGATTCCATAGTTCCAAAATTACTATAAAATGGTCTTTGTATACTGTTGATCTACACTTAACACCCAACTGGTATAATATAACACTTTTAACCAAGTGTAATGGTACATATAGGGAGTCATATTATATCATATGATCCTTTTTAATTATTTAGCCAAGTGAGAGGAGTAGGAGGTGGCAGAGTTGGTTCAATTCACCTATTCTCGAAAAAAGCCAATTATGTCAAGACTCGGTATACATCACTTATCATTGATAGACTTGGATTCATTGGAATAAGTGGAAGTGAAAACATTGGCTACAAAATGGGTTATTGAAAAAATGCATTGTACAACTTGATAAACTCATTGTATCAACTCTCGATGAAAACTCCTAACATAAGCTAGGGAATCCGATAGCAATTTATAGAATAAAATTATCATAACCAGAATTATAATTTTTTTGCCTCAATTCCGGAGCTACTTAATGGGTTCACTGAAAAGTTTGATTGTAAACCCAAATTTGATGATAAGGTTTATTAATGAAGGTCTTGTATCTAACTCGCTCCCCATTAAAATATCTCGAAACTATTATTGCTGTAGCCAATATTATACTTACACTAATACTTAAGGTTAGACTTAGTGTTAGACTTAACTATATTAGGTCCTACTTAAGTGTCACTACCTCATAGACTTAGAATAGAAATAAGTGGTATCTTACTATTTCACCTATTGTCCACTTCACACATAGTGATAAAATGGGCTTCATACATGCATTCCATTTACTTAGCCAAATTGTCTTACAATTTGGTTCACAACTCTTGATTTGTGGCTTCCAGGTCGTTAAAGAAAATTTGATAATCTAAAACAATCTTACTTTTTCTATATATTGAGCCACTTTTATTTGCCATATTGTGACGCTAATATTGAGAGAATAATTATAGTATTTACATAGTGTATTTATTCATAGATTATTTTATTAAATCATCGCATTATCAATTCACCTCCAATTGGTACAGGTGTCAAGATTTCCCACCTTAGCATTAGTATTCGATGGGTTTCAATAATATCTTACATGTGTACCAGAACAACTTTCTCCATCAAGTGGTAATTAAAAATTTATGACACCCATTACCTGCGTTACGGCGTCTCTAGGACCACATAATTTTTTCAGCTCTAATCCACATTTTTTGGCAGAAACCATTTTTCGTCGAATGGGCATTCAAACCAAACCAGATTTCAGTTTGTTTTGACAAAAAACTTGAATTTTTAGTGTGCCTAGTTTTGAGTTATTTGCATTTCTAGAAAAATAATTATGTTTTAGTTTTTCTTATGTTTTATAGTATAAAGTAATCATTCATATTAATGGTAACAAAAATTATAAAAAGTTGATTTTTTTTTCTTCACAGATTATTTTTTGTGAATTTTTGAAGTTCTGGAATTGCATGCAAACAAAGAGAAACGACATGTAATACATGAATTTACAAAACATTTTATATAGCTAAAGGCTCAAATTTTTCAGATTCCAAATGTCTCGATCTTATGAGAGATTTTAGGCAAAGTCCTAGTTTACGAAAAATGGAAATCATGCAACAAGCTATGTGACATCTCGTTGAAGTTTGTAAAATAAAGTGGATGGAACATAAATTAGGGGGCCTGCTTAGGAATGTTCCAGACAATTATTTAGTGGTAATCACCACTCTCAATTTTCTCCTAACCTCTACGTCATAGAAAGCAACTTGACTTTCCACAGAGTTTACCTCTATCTATCTTGATCTATGGATTGTCACCTTTTTTCTACAAGGAATAACACACTCTAGCTCATTAAGTGTATTTCAACATTGGTATGTATGGCATTGATGATTACAAGTTGTTTGTAAATTCCACTTGAAGATAAGGGTATTGGGATCAAATCACCACACTTGTATTTTTCCAATAATAGTCAACTACTGCATTTAGTTGAATCCTAACCCCAAGATGGGAATATCCACTATAATAAATTAAATAGTTCCGTGTGACTTGATGGCTAAATCAAATAAAGGTTGTTCCACGGGATACCTTTCTTCTCTAAGATCTATAATTCAAATATCTTAATCCTACAACTATATGTTGGCCCTTAAAAAGGATATAAAATGAATATCCAACCACCGCATATGATGTAACTACTTTTAATATTAAGAAGTTCATCAATTACTCAAGCGGAGAATGTTTTTATTTATTTATTAATGTTTTTTGGTTTCAATAAGGAAGAGTAGCCAACTCCTAAGCAAGTGGACAATAACTAGGGTTAAATATGGACTGTGTGATGAAATGATTTTCCACCAATTATTTTAGGTGTATGAAAGAAACCCTAAATATCCTTATATGGTTATACATGGTCTTATTTTATTTTTTTCATTTTCCCTTTCCTTATAGAGGTCACAAGTTCAAACCCTGAAGGGGGTAGGGTATGTACGCCTCATTTGTAGAAAAATTAGTTGCCTCCCGCATGTGAGTGCGAGGTAGTCCCATATGTTATAAGCCACTTGTAGACCCAAAAATAGGCCGCTCGGCATTGTGGAATGTAAAAACCTATTATTATTATTATTATTATTATTATTATTTATTCTTTTTGCCTCTGCTTATTTTTTTATGTTGTAGGTCACACCACTTCCATGGAGGCTTTATGGAGTATCATTAGATACTTTATTTATTTATCCTCTTTTCTTTAACAAATCTCATCCCAGATTTAGTGAGTAGTTATAGTAGTCGATTCTTGTTTGGAGTCCTATAGAAGGGCAATAGAATCCCTGAAAAAAATATTATGTCAAAGAAGAAGCAGAGTGAGAGTTGTGCAAGGGTAGACATACCCATAGTGTTCACAGTTTGGGGTTAGTGAAGGCCACGACTAGAATAGCATAGTTGAGTAAAAAAATGACAAAAACGACAAGGGTTTGAGGAAAGGATTCATGGCCTATCATTTATTATTATTATTATTATTTAATTCGTTTTTATAAATATATTGTAGGGATTTAAATATCCTTACATTTATTTGAGTTTGTTTTAATAAATATATTGCACGGATTTAAATATCTTTGCATTTGCACTCTAAAATAGATTTCTTATGTACTCATAAAGTGACAACATAATAATTTCTAGGTGAAGTTCAAAAACTCAAAATCCACATATGTGAAGAGCCAATATAACTCAACTTCAAGTGTTTTCCATAAAATAAAACCTCATAAAATATAGTATAAATTTTGAACAGATAATGCTTGCATTTTCACATTTAACATATATATAACATTTAACATATAACATGTGTGTGTGTGTGTGTGTGTGTGTGTGTGTGTGTATCATTTAATAAATCTACACCTATTTCTATATATACAAAGGTCTTATTTTACTTAATTTTTTTTTATATTAAAGTTTTTCTTACTATATTAACTATGGCAAGTAACTAGTGGGAAGAAAGACAACAAGATCAAATGGACAACCATGTATTTTGTAGGTAAGATTCTCCATCTTTAGTTTGTCAATATACACATAAGGATTAATATTCTATTTTTTTCCCAATAAATTTCAACAAGGATAGCATATTTTTCATTATTAATAATGGCCAATAAAATACCAAATTTAGTGAAATATACATTTAATCACATTCCATAATCTAACTCTTACAAAAAATTTGTGTGTTTGTTTTATTGTAGAGAAATACATTCACACAAACTTCATTGGAATAAGACTTGCAATACATCTGAAAACAAAAACATGAAATCCCTTCAATATTTGGTATAGTAAGAAATAATACTACTAATCTTTTGTATATGTGTAATCACATCACCCCTAGATTTCTGCAACTCAATGGGTTGAAACTCTTAGTGTGATTGCATAACATGGAGCTTTTCCCAAAGTGTGGGACTTTACAATCGAGAAATATCTCCAGATGAAGGCTTGTTCCTATTCCTCTGTTCATATGCACACATTCAAATTGTAGAGACTCTACTCTAAAATCTAATCTAACTTACCAAGGAGAGAGGGTTAAGAAGATGTAAGAAATTAAACTTAATCTAACATAGGTGATGCACCAAAGGAATGTTGAACACTTGCTTTGTCTTTAAATACAAACCATGAAATGTAATACAACCACCATACACAGATAACCAAGATTGCAATGAGAGACCAGAGAGCTGCATTGAACACAAGAGAGGGTTGAAAATCATACACAACCATGTATTATTGCTCCACAAATTTGATACAATATACTATAATGGCCAAGAGGTTAGATTTTCATTATAGTTTTGATTGGAGGTTTTAACTCCACAAATCCACTTATACACCAGAAGAGAAGAAGGGAGGGTGCAAAGACAAATTGTCCAACATTTGAAAAAATGCCCCTCCTTACAATATATAGGAAGAAATAGAGAAAGGAGAGAGAAGAATTTGACTTACTGATCCAACCACCCTGGAATGCATTGAATCCGCCTATAATAGTGATGGGAACCCTTGTAAAACCCATACCCACATGCACTCTTTCATGTTGAGAAATAAAGGAAGCCCATACCTCATTACTATGGTAGGTGAGAACCTTGGGACACCCCCTAAAATGGCAAATTGTATTTCTAATTTTTGAATAACTTAGTCTTACTCAAATTAAGCTTTTCAAAAATTCTTTTCTTTTGTAAATTCGAGCTCGCAGTCAAAAGTCCTTGTTGATGGTGAATCACAGCACCCATGAATGTTTGCAACTCGATGGGTTGAGACTCTCAGTGTGATTTCATAACATGGAACTTTTCCAAAGTGTGGGACCTTGTGGATCGGAAAAGCTCTCTAGATGAAGACCGGTTCCTATTCCTCTGTTTAGATGCACACGTAAAAAATGCAGAGGGTTTACTCAAAACCTAAACTAACATGCCAAGGACACAGGGTAAGAAGATGCATAAAAATAAACCTAAACTAACAAAGGTGATGCACCGAGGAATGAAGAACACCTGTCTTGCCAATAAACACAAACCATAAAAATGTAATGCAAGATCATGCACAGATAACCAAATTTGTAGTGAAAGATCAAGAGGATGAAAATGAACACAGAGAGGGTTGAGAATCATCCACAGACATGTATTATTTTCTCCAAAGATTGATACAACACACTGCAAAATGCCAAAAGGCAAAGTTGCATTACAGTTTTAGATGGGAGGTTTGAACTCCACAAATTCACCTACCAAAGCGAAGAAGGGAGGGGCAAAACAAGAATGTCCAACGTTTAGAAAGAAGCACCTCCTTACAATTTATAGGAAGAATGAGAGAGGGAAGAGAGAGGAAATCCAAAACTACCGCAACCACCTCCAGGTTGCATTTAATTCATCTCATTATGGTGGTAGGTGAGGACCCTCGCAAAACCAAAAAGTGGCGAACTGTATTTTTTATTTTCAAGAACTTTTTCCCACCCAATTAAAGATATCCAGTCGTAGTTGGATAGAGGACCTTGTAATCTTTCCAAAAAGTTCAACCTTGCATGAATCTGAGCTCCCTGTCAAAAGTTATGGCCATCTGAATATCTGCGCCAGGGTTTGCTTCCTGTCATCGCTCAAAATGTTGCACCTCTTGAAGGTGTGCCATAGGCGCATCCATATTTGTGTCGACATCCTCTGATGTGCACCAAGGCACAAATTTATTTGTGTCAACATCCTCTATGTTGAGCACCTCTTACGTGCACCTTGGCGCATCCTTTACCATGTCAACACTCTGTGTTGAGCGCCTCTTACGTGTGCCTTGGCGCATCCTTTACCATGTCGAAACTCTGTGTTGAGCACCTCTCACGTGTGCCTTGGCGCATCCTTTACCATGTCGACACTCTTTGTTGAGCGCCTCTTACGTGCGCCTTGGCGCATCCTTTACCATGTCGACACTCTGTGTTGAACGCCTCTTACGTGTGCCTTGGCGCATCCTTTACCATTTAGACACTCTATGTTGAGCACCTCTTACGTGTGCCTTGGCGCATCCTTTACCATGTTGACACTCTATGTTGAGCGCCTCTTACGTGTGCCTTGGCGCATCCTTTACCATGTCGACACTCTGTGTTGAGCGCCTCTTACATGTGCCTTGGCGCATCCTTTACCATGTCGACACTCTGTGTTGAGCGCCTCTTACGTGTGCCTTGGCACATCCTTTACCATGTCGACACTCTTTGTTGAGCGCCTCTTATGTGCGCCCTGGCGCTACGCCTTGTCATAATAAACATCAGGTTTTGAGCTTCTTTGGTTTCCATATTCTTCTGCTTGTCTATATCTTCCCGGGGGGGAAGATAATTACAACAATTTGGCGACTCAACGGGATCACCTACCTACTAGGTAGAAGATCAGTGGCCTTTTAGCAATCCATTGGGCATGGAGTCATAAGTAATAACTTGAAACCAACCTGATATCTGATCCCGAGCCTGATACTGGAACTTCTTCTCTGACAGCACGCTGAACTGTAGAAATTCAACCTGAGAGCAAAAAAACCTGTGCCAAAGCACTCAGGGAAAAGAAACCTAACTACAACAAGGCAATGTGCATACGCACTTAGAGGAATTGAAAACTAATCTAATATTTACAAGGGTAAACCTTTTCCTTTTAGTAGCAATGTTTAAGATAGATTCCGTTAACTCGAATCGGGATTTCTTCTCCATCTAATGTAGACAATTGGAAGCCATTACTACTTTTACATCCCGTGACCATGTAGGGGCCACTCCAAATGGCATCAAACTTGGAATGCCTTCCTAGTTTTTCCCGATCTTCATCCCATTTCAGGACTAGGTCCCCTTCCTGGAAGGTCCTTACTCTTGCCTTCTTATCAAACCATCTTTTTACTAAGGCCTGATCCTTTTCAATTTTCAGAACTGCATGCTCTCTGATTTCCTCCAATTGCATCAACTATGCATACCTGGCCTCTATTGGTTTGAACTCAGACAACTCCAACTGCTTCATGAGCTCCCATGCTGGCAATTCTAATGATATAGGCAATACTGCCTCTTTCCCATAGACCAACTTGTAGGGAGAATTACCAGTAGATCTCTTTGGCGTTATCTTGTCAGCCCATAATGCTGATTTTAGCTTGGTATGCCATGTCCTTTGGTTTTCATCCAGATTCCTTCTAATGATTCTTAGCAAATTCTTGTTCATGGACTCTGCCTGTCCATTACCCTGGGGGTAATAGTTAGAAGAAGTGCTCAAGTAGATTCCATTTTGGACAACCCATTCTGTAATCTTAGAACCTATGAATGCCAATGCATTATCTGATATGATAGTGGCCGGCACACCGAACCTGGTCACTATCCCTTCATAAAAGTCTAGTATGTTAGACTCATTTGCTTCCTTGAGCGCTACCACTTTGGTCCACTTGGTGAAATAGTCCGTTGCCGTGAGAATCCACTTATGGCCTTGGCTTGAGTTTGGTTTGATGACCCCTATGAAATCCAATCCCCATTGCATAAATGGTTGGTCAACCAAAATTGGGTGCAATGGAAGCACTGCTAGTCTTTCCTTTCCCGTGAAGAGTGCACATTTCTTGCACTTTCTTATCCACGTATAGCAGTCACTGAACACTTTGGGCTAATAATACCCTACCTTCATTATCTTGAGAGTTGTTACTCGTGGGGAAAAATGTCCTCCAGAATCTCCATCATGAAAAACTTGTAACACCCTCTCAATTTGACCTCTCCCAATGCACCTCAGTAGAACTCCATTGACGTCCTTTTTAAACAAAACACCATCAACAAGCACATATGGAATGGCTTGTAATCTGAAGTATATTCTCTTTGCTTTACTCATTTCTTGAGGGAATAGGCTTGTCTGTAGGAAATGTATCATATTCTGAGTCCAACAAGGAGCGGGCACGTCATCATCTTCCTGTTCTTGACCATCCTGTAGTACCAAGACAATATCTTTTTCATTACCTGCTTCAATTTTCCGACTCAAAGCTAGTTGTTCACATAGTCCTTTTCCACGTACTAGCTTGGTGACCTTAATTTCGATGTCATATTCCATGACACGAGTGATCCATCCTGCACGTTTCTCATTCAGATCCTTGTTTAGAAGGAAGTCCTTGACTCCCACATGAGAGACCAATAATTGGATCTTATTGTTTGAGACTAGGTGCTTGAATTTCTTTAAACTCCTGATCACTGTAAGGACATGCTTTTCAATGAAAGAGTACCTAGTTTCGTATTCCTCCAAGGCTTGACTGAAGAAAGAAACTATTTGTTCTAATCCTCCTTTGTTTTGTTGTACCAGGATTGCAGAAATTGTGTCTCCACCACCGAAGGCATATAACACGAAGTCCTTGGAGAAGTCTGGATTGACGAGAGTTGGGGCTTGATATATAGCCTCTTTTATTGCCTCAAAACTTGCCTTGCCTTCAGATGTCCACTTAAATGTCATGCTCTTTTTCAACATCAGCGTTATTGGCTTTACGAGAGCTACAAAGTTTGGAACAAACCTACGGAAAAAATTGATCCTTCACAAGAAGCTTTAAAGAGCCTTCTTGTGACTTGGCAATGGCAACACTTGAATTGCTTCAACTCTTTCTGGGTCAATCGTCAATCCCTCCTTTGAAACAATATGGCCTAGAAGTTTTCCTTCATGAGCCAAGAATATACATTTTTTGGGATTCAATGATACCCCAAATCTTCTACACCTCTGAAATACTTGCCTCAAATGAAAGAGGTGATCCGCTGCATTTTTGGAGAATACAGTGATGTCATCAAGATATATCAAAACTATTTTATTGATCAACCCCTTGAATGCCATATCCATTGCCCTTTGGAAAGTGGCTCCAGCATTTGATAGCCCAAATGGCATCTTCTTGTAGGCATAGGTGCCCCATTTGGTGGTGAAAGTTGTCTTGAACTGGTCATCTTCCTTCACCATTACCTAATTATACCCTGAGTAGCCATCTAGGAGAGAGAACCTCTCTGAACCAAATACTACTTGTAATATTTGTTCCATTAAAGGAAGTGGGTAATGGTCTTTGAGAGATGCCCTATTGAGGTATCGAAAGTCTACACACAACCTGATTTCTCCACTCTTCTTCCTGACCGGAACCAAGTTCGTAACCCAACTTGAGTGCTTGATCAGGAATATAATGCTTGCCTCTATTAGCTTTCTTAATTCTTTTTTCATTAGAGGCTCAATGTGGGGGTTGACTGGTCTCTGCTTCTGCCTGATGAGCTTAGCATCTGGATCCAATTCTATGGTATATTGTGCCAACTTCGGATCGAATCCTCTCAAGTCTTCATAGCTCCAAGCGAAGACATCTGGAAATTCTTGGCAAAGCTGTATGAAATTTGATTTTTCCTACCCAGTGGCCACTTTGCCAATTTGAAGGGTTTTGCCTTCCCCAACCAAAATTGGCTCTGAATCTTCTCTCTCGACCTGTATGTTAGCCTTTTCCTTACAGAAATGGTCGTTAGGGTTGAAGATAGAATCCAATGTTACTAAACCCTTAGGAATCTTGTTTTTCCGCAGCTGCACTACTTGATCACCGTACTGCTGCTCTAGTCTGTCTTGATTCCTAGCTAAGAATTCAGCCTCTTCTTGTAAGAAATTGACGATTTGTTGATCATTCTCAAACACCCTGCCAACTTTTGTTATTATCTGGAGCTACTGGCCTCACAATCACACGGATATGTGGCTTTGTTTTTTCCCTTTTCATGTTGTCAACCACATCAAACATTGCTCCAACAGCTGCGAGCCTATCTGTGGCTTCATTTTTCTTCCTAGGTATGGACATGATGTTGAAAGCTTCGAAATCCTCAATGAGGTCCCATACCCTATTCTTTTAGTTCTTTAGTAGGTCATTCTTCGTAGCATGTTGTCCCCTAACTTGATTAACGATCAACTCACTATCCCCGAACACTTGCAAGTTCTTTATGTCCTTTTTCCTAGCCCAATGAAGTCCATGAATCAAGGCCTCATATTCAGCTGTGTTGTTTGAACAAGAAAACTGGAAACAAAAAGCTGAATAATATTTGATGCCTTGAGGTGAAATAAGCATAGCTCCTCCTCCTGCACCTTGCTTGCTCCTTGATCCATAGAAAAATAATTTCCCATACCTCATTGTCATCCTTATGGTTTTGTTTGGTGATGCTAGGAATAGGCTGGTTTTCTTCATGTATGCAATAGACTCCTAGCTCAGATTCTTCTACTTCTTGGTAGGGATCAAAAGAATGTACCTTACTTTCCCATTCGTCAAGAGTTAAATCTGGGATGCTTCCAACTTTGGTGTCAGCTTCATCTGTGCTTTGATAATCTTCTTGATCAAATGCTGAATAGTTGGCATTGATTTGGCTTGGAGTATGAGGCTCAATATGAAAGTTTGCAATTGGTTTAGATTTGATTGTGACCTTAGTACCATATCTTGTTCTGAACAACATGTGTGACCAATCAGTAGATAAGTAGCCTCCAATTCTAGCTGTGAAATCCCTTGATAAGCATAGGGCAAATAGTGGTGGCAAATCTATCACTGACACATCTTGCAAAATGGTAACATTGGGGCATGCATGCAAGGTAAGATTCAAACTTTTAATCACTCCCACCATTGCTATTGCTATCCCATCCAATTGCACTACCCCCTTTGATATTAATTCATATTGGAGACCCAGCTGATCAGCTACTTGCTTGGGCATGACAGAACTACTTGCCCCAAAATCAATCATGCAATTATGTACTAGTTTATCCCTAATGATTAATGAAACATAGAATGGAGGGGGCTTCAAAAATTTACCTTGTTGTCCTCCATGATTCCCTTTAGGATGAGCAGCATTTGTGAGGACATTCTCTCGCATATGGACCTATTGGTTTGAAGTTGACCAATTCTTCATGACAGCTTGTAGAAGATCTCTTTGGCCTGGGATGGATAAAGATTCCCACATTGATATATTCACATTTGTCTTCTTCATTTGACCAATGATGCTAAATGGGGATGAAACATCTCTTTGTTTTCCTTTAGTCTGTGCATTCTTTTCTTGTGCATGGGCAGCAACAACTGGCATTTGAGTTGGTTTGGAAGGTGGTTTAGGCTGTCCTTACGTGTTTGGAATTGTATTTTGCTTACCAACACCTTGTGGAGTGATGGAAGGTTGTAGATCACTTGGATCCAATGACTGCCCCTCACCAATATTCCTCTTCTTTGATCTTGTGTTAGCTGCTACACTCTGAGAAATTGTTTGATTCATGCCACAAAAATCCTCAGCTTGCCAATTCGCAAGTGCGGTATCATTTGGAGTTGTATTTTGCTGAGATGTCCCTTGTTTCTGATTTGTTTCTTGACTCACTTCACCCTCTACGCTAGTAGTTGTCACCATCAAGGCTTGGTTCAAAGCACCATTGAAGCACATAGATTGGTTGTGAGGTTCATTGCATGGGAAACACCAATCATACTCTTGAACTATGTTGTTTTGAACTGGCACTAATGCTTTAGAAGCAGATGCAACATTGGGGTTATAGGGCTGAAATGGTCTATTAGCGGGAGGCCTTACTTGGCTTTGATTTTGATTTGCAGCCTGAGCTAGTGACCTATTTTGTTGGTATGGGGGCCTAGCCTGGTACTCTGCGCTTGAGGCTGATATGGTCTAGCACTTTGAGCTTGCTGTCTTTTGATAGTAACCAGCTCATTTCCAAAATTTTGTAATTGTTTCATGACCTCTTGGAGTTCATTTGAAGTACTAGAGGATGAAGTAGAAGTTTCATTTGAACTTTGATTTGTAGGAGTGTGAATAGGAGCCAAAGTGGGTGCTTGACTAGTGCTTGGATTTTCTAAGTTTGGATACAAGGTCATGGGAGGTCTAGGGGCTAGTTTTCTTGCTTAGATCAAATAATTTTCATCCCTAATGGAAATGCTATAAGCAGCAGGTAAGGTTGTGCCTCCCATAGATTGAATTAACATAGAAATATCAGAATTCAAAGCCTTAAGATAGTATAGAAAAGCACCTTCAGCTGTTGGCGTAACGGCCACTGGAATCCTATCCCAAGACCTTTGAAATCTGAAGTTGAAGTCAGTCAGCTACTCATTGGGAGCTCTCTTGATAGTTGTCAATTGTTCTAGTAGAGACAAATTGTCTCCCTTTTCCCCAAACTGCTCATGAAGAACTATGCATAACTGATTCCAATTTGTGATAGAACCAGCTCCAAGGCTCCTAAACCATTGCAATGCCTTCCCTTTGAATGAAGATGCCAGCAATTTGACAGCCACATCCATTTCATTTATCTCATGGATTGCACAGACATTAGCAATGTCTTTGACATGATCACCAGGAGTGGTATGATTTTCTCCAGTGAAAAATGGAATGTTCTTCAACGCTGCAATTGGAACTAGATTCTGTGCATTGAGGGCAAGTGGGCTGCTGCCAGTGAAGTTGACAAAGGGATTTGGTGGTTGCGCCATTCTGATCGACCTGAGAACTCTTGTTGATTGGACAAAAGGTCTACCAGATGGATGTGTAGAAAGAGTTCTGTTAGGTGGAGATGGAGATCTTTGATCTCTTCTTCCTCTTCTTTCTCTGCCTGGAGATAAATGTAGATAAACAAACAATCCTTCTTCCCTAGTTCTTGACCTGGTCTGTATTCTTCTCATAAATTTTCCAGGCTTGGACTGCTGAAACCAGCGGATTATGCCTCTTTTGAAGTCACCAGATGTGCGATTTTAAAGCTCCTTCAAATCTGGAACTTAAAACAAGTGCACATCGATCTTGTTGCAATTTAAGTGAAGACCTCTAAGGTCCCACCGGGCATGCCAAAATTGTTGATGGTGAATCACAGCACCCCTGAATGTCTGCAACTCGATGGGTTGAGACTCTCAGTGCGATTGCATAACATGGAGCTTTTCCAAAGTGTGGGACCTTGTGGATCGGGAAAGCTCTCTGGATGAAGGCCAGTTCCTATTCCTCTATTCAGATGCACACGTAAAAAATGCAAAGGGTTTACTCAAAACCTAAACTAACATGCCAAGGACACAGGGTAAGAAGATGCATAAAAATAAACCTAAACTAACAAAGGTGATGCACCGAGGAATGAAGAACACCTGTCTTGCCAATAAACACAAACCATAAAAATGTAATGCAAGATCATGCACAGATAACCAGATTTGTAGTGAAAGATCAAGAGGATGCAAATGAACACAGAGAGGGTTGAGAATCATCCACAGACATGTATTATTTGCTCCAAATATTGATACAACACACTGCAAAATGCCAAAAGGCAAAGTTGCATTATAGTTTTAGATGGGAGGTTTGAACTCCACAAATTCACCTGCCAAAGAGAAGAAGGGAGGGGCAAAACAAGAATTTCCAACATTTAGAAAGAATCCCCTCCTTAAAATTTATAGGAAGAATGAGAGAGGGAAGAGATAGGAAATCCAAAAGTACACCAACCACCTCCAGGTTGCATTTAATTCATCTCATTATGGTGGTAGGTGAGGACCCTAGCAAAACCAAAAAGTGGTGAACTGTATTTTTCATTTTTATGAAATTTTTCCCACCCAATTAAATATATCCAGTCATAGTTGGATAGAGGACCTCGTAAGATTTCCAAAAAGTCCAACCTTGCATGAATCTGAGCTCCCTGTCAAAAGTTATGGCCATCTGAATATCTACGCTAGGGTCTACTTCTTGTCAGCGCTCAAAATGTTGCGCCTCCTGAAGGTGCGCCATAGGCACATCCATATTTGTGTTGACATCCTCTGATGTGTGCCGAGGCACAAATTTATTTGTGTTGACATCCTCTGTGTTGAGCGCCTCTTACGTACGCCTTGGCGCATCCTTTACCGTGTATACACTCTGTGTTGACCGACTCTTACATGCACCTTGGCACATCCTTTACCATGTCGACACTCTCTGTTGAACGCCTCTTACGTGTGCCTTGGTGCATCCTTTACCATGTTGACACTCTGTGTTGAGCACCTCCCACGTGCGCCTTGGCCCATCGTTTACCATGTCGAAACTCTGTGTTGAGCGCCTCTTACGTGCGCCTTGGCGCATCCTTTACCATGTTGATACTCTGTGTTGAGTGCCTCTTATGTGCGCCTTGGCACATCCTTTACCATGTCGACACTCTGTGTTGAGCACCTCTTACATGTGCCTTGGTGCATCCTTTACCATGTCGACACTCTGTGTTGAGCGCCTCTTACGTGCGCCTTGGCGCATCCTTTACCATGTCGACACTCTATGTTGAGCGCCTCTTACGTGCACCTTGGCGCATCCTTTACCATGTCGACACTCTATGTTGAGCGCCTCTTATGTGCACCTTGGCGCATCCTTTACCATATCGACACTTTGTGTTGAGCGCCTCTTACATATGCCTTGGCGCATCCTTTACCATGTCGACACTCTGTGTTGAGTGCCTCTTACATATGCCCTGGCGCTGCACCTTGTCATAATAAACATCGGGTTTTGAGCTTCTTTTGTTTCCATATTCTTCTGCTTGTCTATATCTACCCGGGGGGGAAGATATTTACAACAGTCCTTTCTTATGCAAATCCTAGCTCCTAGTCAAAAGTTATGGCCATCTGAAGGTCAAGGTGTCATTCTATAAAAATGATGGGTAGTTGGCTCTGTCCTTTATTAAAGTTCGCAATGCATGCCACCTTTGATATCCCGAAATTCAGACTTTCAGACATTTTGGTTTTGGAAGTCGGGTTACTGTCAGGGTTCATTTTAAGACACCTCTATAAAATTGTAGGTGGAAAATACCTGGCGAATATCCCCGGAACCAGTTTCAGCGAAAGGTGAATTTGACAGTATTCCAAAACAAAAATTTCACCTATTTTTTTCATGGCTCCATCATTGACGTGCGACAACAAGACATCAATAATCACTCCTGATGCGCACGTCATTGGCTCCAATTGACGCGCGTCACTAGTCCAATTGACGCGCGTCAGTGGCTCAAATTGACGCGCGTCAGTGGCTCAAATTGATGCATCACTGTGCTCCAATTGACGCGTGTCACTGGCTCCAATTGACACGCACTGGCTCCAATTGACGCGCGTCACTGGCTCCAATTGATGCGCGTCACTGGCTCCAATTGACGCGCGTCACTGGCTCCAATTGACGCGCGTCACTGACTCCAATTGACGCGCGTCACTGGCTCCAATTGACGCGCGTCACTGGCTCCAATTGACGTGCATCTCTGAGCTCTAATTGACGTGCGTCACTCGATCCAATTGTGCGTCACTCGATCCAATTGACGCGCGTCACTAGCTCATATTGACGCGCGTCACTGGGTCCTCTTGATGCGCGTCACTGGCTCCTCTTGACGCGTGTCAAATGGCTATTATTGATGTGCGTCACTGGATCCTATTGATGTGCGTCAGCTAGGTCTATTGTCGCGCGTCAGCTAAGATCTTTGACGCGCGTCAATTGGAGCCATTGACGCCCGATTTAGCCTATAAATACCCTTCAACCGGTCATTTTCTCGTTTTCACCCTCCCGCTCTTGAATTTTTACAGGTCTCAATCGTTGTCAAAGACACAAGTACAACTATAATGTTGAATTCACATGCTTCCCAACTGCAAGTTCATGAAAAAAATCAAGAGAATCCAATTCAATCGATTTCCAAGATCAACTACAGGAATCCCTTATGCCCTCACATCCATACTACTTTAAAGATGTCTTCAGAATATAAAGATTTGATGGATGCGTGTGAATTTACAGGGCTCGTTAATATGCCCCATTTCGAAACAGATCCGGATATTTTGAATTACCTTCTGTCATCCTACAATTCAGAGGAAGACATTTTTTATGTGACTCTGAACGATGGCCAAATGTTCCAATTCAGTATCGAAGCAAATGACATCCATCGGTTTACGGGCCTTCCGTTCAAAAATTTACCAATTGTTACAACCAAGGCAACACTGGTGGAAGAAGACAAGAAATTTCTCGAATCAACGTTCGGTTTCCATGTTGATTGTAAGTATAATTCGTTTTAATTCATATTTTTTATTCTTTTTTTTATTCTGATACAATTTGTTGTTATAAATTTATAGTAATTTTCACTCTTTCACATTTGCAGCCCATGTCAATAAATCCAGGTGTGGTGTGGATACACAATCAATTACACACCACTTTCTTGCTGCACTTATTTCATTTTTTCAATCCAGAATTGTTTTGCAGGGTCACCAAACTGATATACCAAATTGGGCCATTGCATACATTGTTGCCACTATCTCAAAACAAAAATTCGATTGGTGCACATATCTATCCAAAAAAATAAAAACTGACATAACAAATTCAAAACTTTCAGAAAAACCTTTCATTTATTCAACAAACTATCTCCTCGGCCTTTATTATGAGGCACTTTTAAATTTAAAAGATAAAAAAATTCCTACTTGCAATGATGAGGAGTTGATGAAGTTGTCAATTCCGTTTGAAGATCAACATGTATAAACTATTTAGTTTGTAATTGTATTTCAATTTTCGACATCACAGTGCACAGTTATTAAAACTTAAATTTTAATGTTTTGCAGAGAAGATATCTTGAAGCCCTTCCCCGAAAAAATGCGTTATCGAGAGGAAGAGGCCAACAACACGCTGAGGCTTCGGGGGACTCCCAATCTGAAATGGAAGCTCACTCCTCTCCAAACCCTCAACAGTTTGAACTCGTTAAACGCCAGAGAAGTAATACCTTCTCATATATTATTTACAAATTCCAAAGTTGCATATTTATTTTTCAATTTAAATTTTAACCAAATGAATTGACAACATTTAATATTGATGAATTGCAGGGACTTTGGAACATACACCTGTTTCACAAACTCAACCTTCTTAACCAACTCACTCCATACAGTCACATGCATTCATATCTTCTGAACAGACACTGAGTACAACTCCTACAAGGCCACCCGTAGCACCGAGAAAAACAACCCCTCAACAACAAGGTACAACTCTTCGATAGTACGTTTAATTTCAAAATTTTTGACTTTATGAATTGTTTTCCTATTTTTTCATTTTTTTCTTGTACTTTTCAGCACATGTCAGTCCTGATCAAACCGCGGCACCGACACCCACTCAACCAATAATTTTTAAAATGCCAACCAGAGGAACAGTGAAAAAGAACATTGGTAAAAGCATGCCTTTAAAAAATCTGGCCCCTAGTGCTGCAGAAGATCTTATAAGTTCAGGGGTTATTTCTGGTGTTGGGGAAAGAGGTACAACCACAGTGGAAGAAGCCGTTGGGGAAGAGAGCAGAGGAGTAGAAAATTGGATAAAGAAAAAGAGGGTTTTGAAAACTAGAAACTTTTATTATTGAGGAAACTTTAAATATTGAATTTGAAAACTTCTACTATTGAGTATGTACTATGGTATTTGAATTTAATTATATGGATTTATATACAGTATTTAATTTTAATTGCATTAGATGGTGATTATCATGAATTATATGTATGTTTCTTGTTTACTTGCATTGTCATGAATTGTATGTGGACGTAGATGATGAATGATGATAATTGATAATTAATGATAGACGATGCTGAAAGACGATGAATGACGATAATGTCCTACATAGAGCGTAGATATGATATATATGGATGATGATCAATTTAATGTGGACGTAGATTTATCATCAAGCACAGTAATTCTTCTTCTCTAGACTTTTGTAATTCTTATTCTCTAGAATGGATATAGATGATAAATAAATGGAATGTGTTATAATGGATATAGATGACATTAATGATTAGAATGGATATAGATGACATTAGAACGAATAGAATTGTAATGATATGATTATGAATTATTTTAAAAAAACTGAATTGTTTTAATAAATTTAAATTAGATAAATAATTGTGTTAATAATAATTGTAGTGTCAGGAGTCAGGATATGATAATGATATGGTGATGATATGATATATATGGATGATGAGGAATTTTATGTGGACTTATATTTAAAATTGTATAATGTATTGTTTATCCCACAGTTAAAAAAATATATCAAAGGATTTTGCACATATAAAAAATAAATTAAATATAATTCTAAGAAATCAAGAAAGAATCATCACTGGAAAGAAATTAAACATAATTGCAAATATGATAGGGTTTAGCTTACCTCTTGCGTATTAGATTCTGTGAAATCATCAAGGGTAACGTACTATGAAATCATCAAGGGTAAGCGTATTAGATTGCTGTGAAATCTTGCGTATATGATAGGGTTTGTTTTACCTGACATTGTAGATAGAGGGGTGAGTTTCCTGACATTGTCAGTCCTAAGAAGTGCCAGCAACATCTTTAAATATATAGACCAACAATATCTTTAAATAAATGCAAATATATAGAATTAGACCTGTAACATCTTTAATGATAACAAGAGCTGAAAAAATGTAAAGTAACAAACAATAAGATTATGTTGAAGAAGATACCTATTTAAAATTGAAATCATCAACTGGTAATGTGCTAGATCTTTGTCTTAAAAAAATGTCAACACAAAAAATGGATTAGTAGATAGATGGGTGAGTTGCCTGACATTGTCAGTCCCGAGAAGTAACAGCTTCCTCGGACGGATGTCAACCCACGTTTTAAAAAATAAAAAAATTAACCAGAGCTGAAAAAAATTAATAGTAACAAACAATAAGATGAATAGTAATTTCAACGTTCCTATCTTTTTGTAATGTCAACATTAAGAGGTAATTCAATTATGATATTGCAATATGTGTATATAAGATTATTGAAAACATCAAATATAGAAACAAAAGTTCTAAATTGTTTAAGGATATAATATTCTATCAACACTAATTCCAGAAAGTATATAGCTTAAATTAGGATTAGGGTTAAAAATAATTCACCGTTCTACCAGATTTAGGGGTATAACGGTGATTTGAAACTGGATAAGGATGTTGTGCAGAGTGTCATAAAGTTTCCTTTGAGATTTGGGATCCTAAAATCAGAGGAAATGTTCATCTATTTTAGAACAAGTTTTCTTGATGAATGTGTCATAGGGCTACTGAATGTGTCCTTTGATACTAAGATATCTAATCTATATCTAACACATACTTCACACGTGTTTATTGATCTAGGATATGTGTATGAATATTTTCAACGACTCTTCTACAACTATAAATATCATCTCTTTGTATTTTAGACCTATTAGCCTAAAAAAGTGTTTCTAATTATATACATTAGATTTACCTCATCATTCCCCCTTCGATACCTATGAGTGCTAGAAATTATGCACCAAATACACCAAAACAGGATTAAACTACTTGTAGTTCTCCAAGTGTCATGGAAGAGTAGAGGTTAGAAAAGTGTAAATGAAGATGGAGCCCTAATTTTATCCTCAAAACTTGGTAACATTGCTTGGCTTGTATTTAATTAAGGGATAGAGATATGTGATAAGGGTAAGAAGATATATATAATCAAAATCGGATAACTCATGTATATGGTGACTTATGAAAATTAATTCTTGATCAATCAAATATAAGTTGACTAAGGTAATGTGTGAATTTGAAAAGATGACTATTGTAAGTATAAGGGGCTAGTTTATTGGAAATGTGAAAAATAATTAGAGGGTCATCCACATCTATTACAATATGATGGAGCACCAACACATAAAAAAACATTGATATAAAAATGCATCATCTTTGGTAGTTAATCTATCACAAGACTCTCAACCTTAAGTTTTTTCGAACAAAAAATTTGGTTTTAGACAACTTCATAAATCCCTTGCTTGAGGATCAATTTTTTCATCTTAGGAAACTTTTGGGAGTGAAGGCAATTTTCATTAAGGTGGGATAGTTCAGTGTTCCTCCTTCATTCCCTTTATTAAAGTACATATTAAGGGGGGATGTCAGTGTATTTAAATAACCATACACTATTGTATATAATTAAGGTGCACTTGTAATATTAGTTGTATTTTAGTATTTGGATAATTCACCCATTAGTGTACATTTATCCACATATATTAATAGGGAAGAGTATGAACCAATTTATTGACTTGATTATCTTCATTATTAATAGAAAAGTAAATTTTCCTTACAAGTTAACTACTCTCCAAGCCTAATAATAGCCTCTACTTGTTTTTATAAAAGTATGGAGAGCTAGTGTTAGTGATCAATCTTGTGGAAGAGAGTTTTTATTACTATGAAGAATTCAAGCCATAACATCTTAATAAAATTGTGGTACTCATGATACTCTCGGTAAATTTGTGTTATGTCTTTACTTTAAGCTTTCATTAATTAATCATGTATACATGCTTGTGGGTGTTTGTTTTATGGTTGTTAACTACGATTTTGGAGAGTAAATTGTACATTAATAATCATCCCAAATATTTCAATTCAAATTTTCAATGATGACATCTTCAAAATGTGACACTTTCTTTTTTCTTGTCAATAGCTTCATCAAACTCGATGTTGTCTTCTGTAGAATGTGACGTGTGACAACAAGACGTCAATAATCACTCCTGACGTGCATCAATGGAACGTCAATGGTCTTGATTGACGCACGTCACTCGCTTCTATTGGCGCGCGTCACTGGCTTCTATTGACGCACGTCACTGGCTCCTATTGACGCGCGTCACTGGCTCCTACTGATGCACGTCACTGGCTCCTATTGACGCGCGTCACTGGCTCTTATTGACGCACGTCATGGGCTCCTATTGACGCGCGTCACTGGCTCCTATTGACATGCATCACTGGATCCTATTGTCGCACGTCACTGGCTCCTATTGACGCGCATCACTGGTCTGTTATTGACGCGCGTCACTGGATCCTATTGACGCGTGACTGCTAGGACTATTGTCGCGCGTCATCTAAGACCTTTGACGCACATCAATTGAAGCCATTGACGCCTGATTTAGCCTATAAATACCCTTCAACCGGTCATTTTCTCGTTTTCACCTTCCCGCTCTTGAATTTTTGCAGGTCTCAATCATTGTCAAAGACGCAAGTACAACTATAATGTCGACTTCACATGCTTCCCAACTGCAAGTTCAGCAAAAAAATATAGAGAATCCAATTCAATCGATTTCCAAGATCAACTACAGGAATCCCTTATGCCCTCACATCCATACTGTTTTAAAGATGTCTTCAGAATATAAAGATTTGATGGATGCGTGTGAATTTACAGGGCTCGTTAATATGCCCCATTTCGAAACAGATCCAGATATTTTGAATTACCTTCTGTCATCCTACAATTCAGAGGATGGCATTTTTTATGTGACTCTGAACGATGGCCAAATGTTCCAATTCAGTATCGAAGCAAATGACATCCATCGGTTTACGGGCCTTCCGTTCAAAAATTTACCAATTGTTACAACCAAGGCAACACTCGTGGAAGAAGACAAGAAATTTCTCGAATCAACGTTCGGTTTCCATGTTGATTGTAAGTATAATTCGTTTTAATTCATATTTTTTATTCTATTTTTTATTTTGATACAATTTGCTGTTATAAATTTATAGTAATTTTCACTGTTTCGCATTTGCAGCCCATGTCAATAAATCCAGGCGTGGTGTCTAAGATGTAGCATTTCTGAGTACATGTCATTTTTGCAATGCTAGGGTCTAAGATGAGCTTTGTAACTTTGTTTGACCTGATGAGTGCAGTGGAAAAGTGTGTACTTGAAAGTATACTGGCGTGGGCAGAGTTTAAACAAAAAAAAGATCTTAAGAAAACTGATGGAACCAAGAAGGGGAAATTAATTGATGTTCCCAAACTTGATGATGCAAATCAAGCAGGGGGGAAGAATTCTTGATCAATGTACTTTAATATTAACGGAGGGTGACTCAGCCAAGGCTCTTGCTGTAAGTGTTTGTGCCTTGAATCAGGGAAATGTGAATACTGAATTTGGTAGTATTGTGACATGTTTCGACATCACTTTCCAATTTAATTTTTTGTTATTTTAGTTATCTTTATCCTATCAGGTGGCAGGAATATCTGTTGTTGGTCAAGATTATTATGGCGTGTTTCCTCTCAGAGGTAAGCTGCTCAATGTCAGGGAAGCTACCACTCACCAACAAATGGAGAATAAAGAGATAGTAAATATAAAAAAAATCCTTGGTCTACAGGAAGATAAAATATATGACATCATTAAATCTTTAAGATATGGCCATCTGATGATAATGACAGACCAGGTACATGATCTTTGTCTAGCGCTATTTAGTTTCTGCTTAATTCTGACACATCCTTTCTAGTGAGATCCTTTTTGACTTGTCCTTTGTCTCTTAAAGGACCATGATGGTTCCCACATCAAAGGATTGCTGATCAATTTCATACACCATAACTGGCCATCACTGCTTAAAATTCCTTCATTTGTTGTGGAATTTATCACTCCTATTGTCAGGGTAAATGTTCCCCCTGTATTTGGTTGAGTGTATTGAGACTCTTTATATTTGTTTTTAAGCCTCCAGAGGTTATGTATCTCCATGTCTAATTTTGGCACATGTTGATGTAGGTAACTCACAAAAATGGAAATGTGTTATCTTTTTACACCATTCCTGAGTATGAAGCTTGGAGAGAATCATTGAGTGGATCGATAACTGGCTGGACCATAAAGTACTACAAAGTAATGCTAGTTTGTTTTCTCTTTATATGTTTTTAAGTTCTGGTTTTGTTCACTTGCTGATTAGGTATCACTTGTTGCTTGGACCATACAGGGTTTGGGCACAAGTACTTCTAAAGAGGGCAAGGAGTATTTCATAGATCTGGACAAGCACAAAAAAGATTTTGTGTGGGTTGATGAGAAAGATGGAGATGCAATTGAGCTGGGCTTCAGCAGGAAGAAGATAGAGGCTAGAAAAAACTGGCTGAGATAATTTGAGGTAGTTAGGCCAGGGGAGCAAGGTGAAATGAAATCTAAATTAAAATGATATTCATTTCAACACTAACAAGTTAACAGTTTCCACCTTTTCCTTTGGAGAACTTAATTGGTTATGATTGTCAATCCCATGTCAGTGAGTTTATTATTCCTCATATCAATCAACTTATAGAATGGGAGAGAAGGGCTAAGGTTCTTATCAATGAGATTATTAGTCGTTATGAAAATTATTGGCAACGGGATAGTTTATACGCTGCAGCTGATCCAAATTTGCTGTCGCATGGAGATGTGACAAATCAAGAAGAAAGAATTTTAAAAAATTTGGACAGTGCTGCAGAAGATCTTATAAGTTTAGGGGTTATTTTTGGTGTTGGGGAAAGAGGTACAACCACAGTGGAAGAAGCCGTTGGGGAAGAGAGCAGAGGAGTAGAATTGGATAAAGAAAAAGAGGGTTTTGAAAACTAGAAACTTTTATTATTGAGGAAACTTTAAATATTGAATTTGAAAACTTCTACTATTGAGTATGTACTATGGTATTTGAATTTAATTATATGGATTTATATACAATCTTTAATTTTAATTGCATTAGATGGTGATTATCATGAATTATATGTATGTTTCTTGTTTACTTGCATTGTCATGAATTGTATGTGGACGTAGATGATGAATGATGATAATTGATAATTAATGATAGATGATGATGAAAGATGATGAATGACGATAATGATATGATATATATGGATGATGATCAATTTAATGTGGACGTAGATTTATCATCAAGCACAGTAATTCTTCTTCTCTAGACTTTTGAACTTGTTTTAAGATAATTATTCTCTATACTTGTAACGATATGATCATAATGTCATTAGAATGGATAAAGATGATAAATAAATGGAATGTGTTATAATGGATATAGATGACATTAGAACGAATAGAATTGTGTTAATAATAATTGTAGTGTCAGGACTCAGGATATGATAATGATATGGTGATGATATGATATATATGGATGATGAGGAATTTTATGATATGATATATATAATTCTAAGAAATCAAGAAAGAATCATCACTGGTAAGAAATTAAACATAATTGCAAATATGATAGGGTTTAGCTTACCTCTTGCGTATTAGATTGCTGTGAAATCATCAAGGGTAAGCGTATTAGATTGCTGTGAAATCTTGCGTATATGACAGGGTTTGTTTTACCTGACATTGTAGATAGAGGGGTGAGTTGCCTGACATTGTCAGTCCTGAGAAGTGCCAGCAACATCTTTAAATATATAGACCAACAATATCTTTAAATAAATGTAAATATATAGAATTAGACCTGTAACATCTTTAATGATAACAAGAGCTGAAAAAATGTAAAGTAACAAACAATAAGATTATGTTGAAGAAGATACCTATTTAAAATTGAAATCATCACCGGTAATGTGCTAGATCTTTGTCTTAAAAAAATTCAACACAAAAAATGGATTAGTAGATAGATGGGTGAGTTGCCTGACATTGTCAGTCCCGAGAAGTAACAGCTTCCTCGGACGGATGTCAACCCACGTTTTCAAAAAATAAAAAGATTGTATTTAACTAAATGTAAATACATAGACCTGTAACATCTTTAATGATAACCAGAGCTGAAAAAAATGAATAGTAACAAACAATAAGATTAAGGGGAAAAAGATACCTCCTTAAAGTTGAAATCATCACTGCCACTGGTAATGAGCTAGATCTGTGTTTTAAAAAAACCCAACATGAGAAATGGATTAGTAGATAGATGGGTGAATTGCCTGACATTTTTAGTATATAGACCTGTAACATCTTTAATGATAAAGATAAAAGATAGATAAAGAAGATACCTATTTAAAGTTGAAACAATCCATTATCAACAGCTTCATCAAACTCGATGTTGTCTTCTGTAGAATGTGACGAAGAGCCAATTACACTCTCAAGGTTGGGAATATTTGTACTTGTAGCTATATTATTCACACCTCTTCTTTCGCAAAGGGAATTCCAGTGTGTAATTGCTCTGTCAAACGGAAAGGTTTCGATGGAGTATCGAGAAACATAACACCTCATGCAACTTTCCAGATTTTTATCCAACCTGTTTCTCAGTTTTGATTTTATAAATGACAATGCACTGAAAACCCTTTCATCCTCCACAGACCCCAAAATCATTGTTTGGCATAACTCATATAATCTGAAATATTCACTGATATCTTCTTGTAAGATAGAACTTTGATAGATTCCTCGCCACATCCTTGTAATAGCACCACTTTCAGAGGGTTGATCTAAATTCTTATATTGGTTCCTCATTGTTGTTGCAAAATTTGTTGACTGAAACTTTAATAAATCGGCATTCAGTATACCTTTGATTTCCATACCCTTGAGCTCTAACGTCTTTGTAAATTGTTCCATTATTGTACCCATTGATTTATGGAAATGCTTTCTGACAAAGTCTGCATGGCCACCTTCAGTATTCCAAAAATTAGGATTCATCACACCCATGGCTTCCAGAATTTTATCTTTATAGAAACGTTCCCTAATTTCTGATGACAAGGTTTCTGAAATTTTTTTTAAGCTTTATTCTTGTTTCAACTATAACAGACTCAAACAAATTACGTGTCACGGGAACATCTTCTCGTTCTGATCCTGTAATATCTTGACGTTTTTGCAAAATGTGCATTGGTATTTCCCTCCCATTAACAGTGATGCAGAGGTGATCGTGGATATTAAATCTCAAAAAGGTGTTAGGATTTTTAAGATCTAATAAATCTTTCCAATTTTCAAAAATAGGTGCATCAAAACTATCCTGGGAACAGTACAATATATCAAGACTTTGACATACCATTTTTCTCATCCGTATAAAATCCACAATATAGATTAATCTTCCCTGTGCATGCTTCATCAGTGTATTGATCTCCTTTAACATTGGAAGAATACCAACCAATGTAAGCAATGTCTCCAAATCAGTTAAATGGAACAACAAGTCCCTTGCCCTATCAACTTCATGACGGTATTTGTGCATGAAACCAACCAATGAAGGATACTCCTCATGAACTCTGCATGCAGGTTCATACAAAGAGATCCATCTAGTCTCCACATCCTTCAAATTTTTTTTGCCATCTGTAATTCCAATTGCAAATTTTTGGAACTCGAGAAAACGCTTTGGGCTGCTTGACATATAGGCATGAAGTTCTCTTATAAGGTCTTCTAATTTAGCAACATTTTCGTGGTTGCTTACCATTTTATACGCTAAATTCATTCTGTGAGCCATACAGTGAATTGGTAGCATATATGGGGCCACTGTTGTTTGTAATCTAACACAGAGCCCTGTTCGGTGACCCTGCATGACAGATGCACCATCTGCTCCAACACATACCAACTTCGTAGCAATTTCATAATCAGTCATTCCAGCAACATCTTTCAAATGAGAAACAACTATTTTATATAGGTTTTCGGCATTGCAGTTTTCAACCATTTTCATAACACCCAACAGATGAGGTGTCCTTATATGATTTTCTAAAGTATAGATGTGGATACATACCCATGCGGTGTTGTCGACTGCTGTCACTTCATCAATTGAAAGAGAGATAAAGTTTTCTTTTTTTACATTCTCTTTCAAATCTTCCTTCTCTATCATCGAGAGGCATTTTGCCATTTCCCATCCACTACTTTCAGACCAATGAGACTGAGGTACATTCAGCATTCCGTTAAATTGATACAAAACTTTGAAATCGAGGAAATCTGAAATCGCTCTTCCTTTTTTTAGTATTTGAAAAAGAGTAGAGAATTGTATGAATTTTGCATGTAGATTTGTTTCTTTCATCTTACCAATATGCGATGTGATCGTTCCTCCCTTTTCCAACAGATGTCTGTGTTTTTTCTGCTCTGCCTCATATTTCTGCTGCGTATCTAACATGCATGCATTCTTTTTCAGTTTTCCACCTATGTGTTTTGATTTTCTAGCCATCCGCCCCCGTTACAGTTAAATATTGTTTTCCACAATGTTTTTCTATAGTGTCCAGCTTCAGTTGCATTTTTTGTTGCTTTCCCAATTTCCACGTACATATTGTACATGTACATTCAGATGGGATTTCTTCAGAATTAGATGATTGTACAGGTTCAATAAATGGAAATTTAGCTGCCCAATCAAACTTGTATGTTCTGCCAATGGTCCACGTATTCTTGTTCGTTTTCAATGCTTTACTTTTTTGAGTAGAATTTTGAGCAATATCACAATCACCTGGTTTCCTCTTTCTTGGACCGGAGTTTGATTTTGATTTTTGTCTTCCATTTTGCTGAGTGTTTGTATCTGTGATATCTAGCTGCACTTCTGGTTGCACCCCAACAGGAACAATATCTTCAAGATCTGGCATATTATCGTAGGTTTCATTTGTTTGACTTTGATACTGTGCAGAATGCATGTCCACCCTCAATAATACCTTCCACACAGTCAATATTCTGATTCTTTGTGGTGGCATCTATATGATTGGTATTTACAATATCTGTATCCGCAGAGTTTCCAAAATACTTGAAGAGTGATTTCTGAGATTTCTTACTTACTTTTAGGTTATTCATATTCTTTGAGATGGCACCTTCCATTATTCTGAAAAGAGTCCTACGTCAGCAAAAGAACCAAGTAGCGACTCTGTCCAGTGTCTGAGGTCTTGTCGCGTGTCCCCTCTCTGAGGTCTTTGTCACGTGTCAACTCTGCACTTGTCGCGCGTCAACAACCCATTTCCTATCGCACGTCCACTGTCTGAATATACTGTCGCGCGTCAACACTTCCCAAGTCACGTGTCAACACTTCCTCTGTCGCGCGTCAACACTTCCTCTGTCGCGCGTCAACTTCTTGCCTCAAGTCACGCGTCAACACTTCCTCTGTCGCGCGTCAGTATAGCTATTGTTGTGCGTCAACAATGCCCTTGTCACGCGTCAACACTGCATTTGTCATGCGTCAACAATCACAGGCTAACAGTAATCTGAATCTCTGGTGCTTAAGGGTATGCGAGTTCAAATTTCACAGTATTGGTAATTTGTTAAGCTACTTGAGGTATACTACCCGGTGAATCAGCTAGGTTTTTATAGGAGATGTTTTCAAATGAAGGCGAAGCCGACCCCCCAAAAAAAATATACTATATATTTTAGGCGAACAGGACACCGACCCACTCCGAATAATTCACCTTTTCAAATTTTCCTAAAATGAAATTTTCGCCATATTACGAATATTCGCCGCTAAAATTATCCCTCGTTACTGTTCATCTGCCAATTCCACTTGAGAGTTTTGAAACCCCAAAACCTGAAAGTTTGAAATGTCAAACTTTTGGGTTTTAGAGTTTCAGACATTGAGTAGTGATTTTTGTGTTTTAGGGTTCCAGACTTCCGAAATCTTCGAAGTATGAAAGTCTAAAATTTCAAACTTTCAGAGTTTGAGACATTTTTTTGGCTTTTTCCATTTTTCTCGCCGAAGACTTTGAACCTTCGAAGTCTGAAATTCCAAAATTTTAGAGTTTCAAAGTTCAGGATTTCAGACTTTTTCAATCCTGTTTCCATTCCCACTCACCAAGATCTCTGAAACCCCAAAACCTAAAAGTCCAATATTTCAGACATTTGGACTTCAGGATTTCATAATTTTCCAATCCTTTTTCCATTCCCACTCACTGAGATCTCTAAAACCCCAAAAATATAAACGGTCTAAAATTTCAGAATTTCGGAGTTTTGGATTTCATAATTTTTTGTTTCCCTTTTGCCTTGCTTTTATTTGAAATGCTGAAAATGTGAAGTCCAAAAAATTTGAGCCTTTCTCCATTCTTCCACTTGAGCTCTGATCTCCCTTGATGTTCCCTTGGCCATTGATTTTCTGACCTTGCATTGTCATTAACAATCATGCCTATAACCTGAATGTCCAATCCCAAAATGCAATCTCCCATGACCAAATGAATCTCTCCATTTTCTCCTATGCAAGGTTGTTTTTTTTCAATTTTTCTTAAGGGGAAAAATTTGATAACAGTTCCTATAACAAGAGTGGAATTTTTTTTTCACTTTAAAAGACAAAAAAAAATCTAAACACATAAAACCTTCTTTCAAGAGGAGATAGCAATAAATAAATCCTTCTATTTTCTTTCAAAATACAAGTTCCTTTTGAGTTTTACCATACTAGGTTATAAAGCACAAGAAAACTTAAAGCTTGAGTTGATTACAAAATAGAAGCAAGTTATAAGACACTCAAAATTCACAATACCATATGTAACAAGGTTCTCCCATGATAGGAAAGAATTCACAACACTAATACAACTCTTGTCAAACTACAAATCATATCCCAACATGGGAGGCTTACAAAGGAGTAAATCAACATGACAGTACAATAACCAAGTGATATCGAGAAGTATAAATCTCCAAAAATTGGGGAAAACAAGATTGAAAAATATCCAAGAATGCTCCACCCATCTTCAAGCTTTAATCTTCATGATTTTCACTCCCCAAAAGTCTTCATACACAATGAGAAAGGCCCAATTTACCACCCAATCTATAGGCATCATTACATGAATTTCCAAAGGTTGGAAGACATGCTAGCCTCCCCCAAGCCCATGGGAGAGAGAGCTAGCTTCCAAAAATGTGCACAAGAATAAGGGATAAAAATACACACAAGCATATCACATACAAGAGTAATCCAAAAACTAAAGAAAACACAACATTTACTAACCAAATAAAAAGAGGAGAATCCCATATTCATCCTCAACAATGGGGAAGAGTAGATGAGACATCCAAACTGTCAAAGAGTGTCATCTAACCATATTCTTCAAAAAACCTCATATCCATCAAGCCTTATGATGGATGGAGAAAAATAACAAATAACATACCCAAGCAATATACAACACATGCAACAAGACAAAAATAACAAACATAAGTAAATCCTAGTTCTAACACGCCAATAAACACAAAATAAGATCAAGATTCTACCTCCACAAGCTCTCCAAATCTCTAATCTTTTCCTAATTCATTGTCCAAGAAACTCTAATTCCATAGAGTCTCCAAGCCCAAGCAAACAAAAAACAAAAAGTCCTCTTTCTGCCACATGAGAGAGTATTTGAAGAAAAACAAAAAAATTTCCTCACCAATGAGGGGGTAACATGTGTCACCCCTCTCTTCCCTCCAAGTCAAGATTCCCAAAATAAAACGAAGAAAAGATAAGCTCACATTTAAACACCCTTCTCCCAAATCACCCAAAAATAAAATGAGACAAGTTTGTGCCACTTTTTACAACACACAGACTCCAATCCATCTTACATGGATGGTGACAAAAGAAAGGCTAAATGAGAGGGAAACTCCTGCTATGTCTTTAAATTAAGCCCCCAACCTAATAGGTAGGGTCCAAGGTCTTATTTTCATGTTAAGTGAACTCCCAAAACTAAAAGGGGTCACTTAAGATGTCATAAATAGCCCAATTTCGGGTTTGGTACAATTGGGCACATATGTAGAGGATGTGGGGCTCACCCATGGATGCTCATGTGACCCTAATCCTCTTAATTAACACACACTTACACAAATACATATTTAATGCAAGTGGGGACCATTAAGTCCCCCAACCTAGTTTATTAAAAAAATAAACAAACTATTCACAATTAATTTTACATGACATGCAACATTACAAATAAGGGTTACTCATGGTGCCCAAATAATACAAGCAAACAATAAGGCCTCATATAACTAACATGGTTAGGACTTAGCACCGTGGGTTGCTTGTGCACAATTTGTGTAGCCGCCCTAAAACCCACGTACTCCTATGCCCTGTAGCCTGCACACTCAATACACACATTAAACGCATCTGCCCAATAGAAGTGTAAATCAACTACTCAGTAAATGATCAATTCTAAACATGCAATCTATGATATCACAACATCAACACGGAGTCTTAATTGAGAAAACATGCAAAATTTCACACCAATTCACTATGTGTTAGCCATCACATTTCATATAAATGACATATATCCATGCTATCATGTGTTCTCATCAATAATCGAATAATCTACGTCATTAAGGTGTGCAACTAAAATAAGTATCCATCATATATCAATTAGGCCCAAATAACATAACAATATGATAGTATCCACAACAACTAATAAATATGCCAACATACTAATCAAAACTAAATTAACGCTACATGCCCAAATCACCATACATGTCCATGAAGATCAAATAACATAACATAATGTCCAAAATATGTTAAAATTCCTATCAAATCATACAAATGAGTATAGCAGTCAGCAAATAACCGAGGCTAGAAAATGTGGGCACTACATCCCCCTCTCCTAAAATTAGACTTCCTCCTGGAAGTCACTGGAAGAGATAGGGATATGACCTCATGATTTCTAGTGTTGTATCATGCATTTGTTGGTCACAACAAGCATGTCCCACCGATTCAAACTAGGTCAAGTACTAAGTTTTTATCTTACTTAGATTAATTTAATTTAAGAAAGTTATATCTTCCAAGGAATCCTTGTCTAAAACCTCTAAATGGTCGAACGTAGTGTATGTCCAATATCAGGGTTACTTTAAGGGAACTATATTATTATTAGTATATATTGTTACAAACATGGCTTATCAATTATTACATGATTCAAGGTCAATTGTGTTTTCAATTAAGAGAATATTAATCAAGGAAAGTTGTAGCTTTAAAACTGAATTCATTGCCTCATTGTCTAATCTTCCTACAATGGTCCAAATAAGAGGATGTACAACATAAGGTCTATATTTAAAGGAAAATAATGATGGGTGAGCCAAGATAACATAAATCCTACTCTAAAATGGGTTAACAAGTTTCGCATACTAGTTACGTATGAGCCCACTCAAGGAAACCATCCAAGATACTACAAACGTCACACAAGAAGAGATTGAAAGTTCCAAGTTTACATGTGTTTCCAACTCATATCTCATCATTACTCTAAAATATGGGGAATACCTTTCATGAGCCTATTTAATATGGTTAAAACATCCGCATTATTAACTAAGGTCAAGAATGAAGATCCACATAATACCAAGAAAAATTAAGGGTGATGACTTGATTTGACCATTATTTTTACATTCACAAAATGATAGTATTAAAAATATGTGGGTTAAATATATAGTCAACCACTAGGTTATGATTGGTTTTCTAGTTTGGTTTCCAAAGTTTTATAGCATGTACCAGTTTCTAGAACATTTCAATTCTGGTTCAAGGTTTACTTTAGAAATCTCATAAATGATAATTGAATATATTATTTTTTATAATTTGTATATAATTTATCACTATAACAAAGCCAATGAAAAATAAATAAAATCAATTCAATAAGTAATTAAAAGTTTTACTTAATTTTTATCATTTTCCTAATGACTACAATAAAGAGAAAACATGAATGAGTTAGGCGAAATAAAACCCATTCGAAGGTAAAGTTTCCCAAATCCATCAAAATACTATGCAATTATAATTTGGATGGAATACAACCTGTCTATACATACCTTCCTCAAAAGTACAAGAGATCAACACACATTTTCCTTTAAGGAAAGGTAGAGTCTAATGCTCCTCAAGATATGGAACTTATGTTAAATTTTACTTAACAATTATTTGGCCATAATTGGTCCATTGGGTTGCTACAGATATATATATATAGACACACCCACACACACACTCATTAACTAGAGGGTGAATCCATTTTACACAAAGAACTTTAAATTTCGCCACCCTATTGAGTGGTAACATTAAATGGGGCCAATTTTTAAAGAGTACCCCAAAATAACATAACTTTCGATACCACTCCAAAAAAATTCTTTGTCTAACTAGTGTTTACACTGATATCCAAGAACGTCTTCACTCAAGGTAGATGGAAGGAATAGATAATCGTTATTCTTAGTCCTTACAATAAGGGTTTACATCATTTATCTTATAATAATTTACTAAGAGTTTTCCAATGTGAAATAAATCTTATGAAAGAATCTCCAAAGAGTCAAATAGCCAAATGCATATCTAATTAGTGAGACCATCATAATCATTCGATCATTCATATTAATTTCTCACCTAGAACTTAGGAAAGACAACACAATGCCTAAATTACTTACATAAGACCAACCATTTAGCGTGTAATACATATTATATGAATATCACATAACTAAGTTTAATAAAACATTCTTATTCAGTTTTAAGCAATATTTTATGATCACCTCAATTTTATCTTTTTAAGGGGGTAACACTAATAACATTGTTGTCCAACCAAGGTTGTTTAATTACATATTCGAAAAGTTTTCCAAGTTACATATAATTACACATTTCTATTGTTGTTATAAGGTATATGTACACAATTGTGCATACATACATACATACATACATACATACATACATACATACATACATACATATATATATATGTATATGTGTGTGTGTATATATATATATATATATATATACACACACACACATATACAATATATATATATATATATATATCTATATATGTATGTATGTATGTATGTATGTATGTATGTATCTATGTATGTATGTATGTATGTATGTACATACATACATACATACATACATACATACATACATACATACATACATACATACATACATATATATAGTATATATATATATATATTATATATATATCTGTGTGTGTGTGTGTGTATGTGTGTATGTATATATATATATCTATATATATATATATATACATATATATATATATATGAGATATAGATATATATTATAGATATATATACCATACATACATACATACAGACATAGACATATACTACATACATACATATATACATCTACATACATACATACATACATACCATACATATAGATATAGATATAGATATAGATATTACTTGTAATTTCACGGTCAACACTAACATTGGTAAACCATAACACCAAACCAAGGGAGTAATCGACACTAATTTATTTTATCCTATTCTTATAGAGAGAGGGATAGAGAATGAAATATCGTTGTTATTATTATTATATATGCATTTTTTGCATAATCTTTGTACTTCTAAGTCCACAAGTTAAGGTTAGAAAGAGGGTGATTCCATGATTTCTACATGTAAGTATTAGTGTTATAAAAATGATTAACTTGGAACATTTTAATCAATTCGAGGATGTTTATAATCACACGTGTACTTACTAAGGTAAAAGGTTTTAATCAAGTTACATTGCAACATAACTTAATAAGTGGTTATAGTATGAAAATAGGTTTATCGAGCTTAAGAAGGCTTACAATAATTTGATCAATGTTGAATTCAATCCAAAAATTTTGATAAGGGATTTGATAAGAATTTTAAGTGGTGTATACTAGATTTAGTTTCCAATGACCCAAGGTTGCTTAGTTTACTTAGAAGAAGATATAATAAGTACAAAAAATCACTTCGTATAAGGCCATCGTAATGAATAACAATCAGCCCAATTCAATGCAAGAAATATTACAAATCAATATTATTTAGTAATAAACACATACTTTATTCATTGAGAAGGAGTGAGACATTTACTAAATCCAGAAGTGTTTTAGAGATTTCAAGATATTAATATATCAATACAAGACAAATATTATTACAACTTTCCTTTTCAACAAGTAAATCTCAATTAATGAAGCCACATATCATTAAAATAAAGATACAATTCCTTTAATAAACAGATGCGACTTCCTATGTGTTTTTCTCCTTTTATATTTTATGATATCCATCTGCAAAATTGTTAGCACGGGTCAGTTCATTGAACTGATCATGATAAGTACTATATCATTAAGATGATGTGCTTTTAACTAACTATTTCATAAAAAGAACTATGTTGTTTATATAACAATCCAAAAAACACATCCAAAACTAACAGAAAGACTTAACCAAAAAGAATACAATCCAAGAATAAGAGAGAGAGAGAGAGAGAGATGTTTTAATTTTTTAATAAAAAGTAAGGTTGGGTCAATCAACCTATCAATCCTAACTTTCCATCATAAAACCCCTTTAATCATACAAAATTTAATTAACATAGTTAAAGAAGAATTATCATTACATCTAAACCTTACCTTCACTTCCATGAGACCAATTGAATTTCCTTAAATACGCTAAACCTATTTAACAAGAAGAACATAAGATACATAAAACTATCTTTCAGATTTAATTCCACCATTTGTGCAGTAATGAGCATTGCATTCCATCTAATTGTCCCACTATCTTAGATTAATCCTAAAGTCTAAGATGTCATTAATCATAAATAAATTCCCATGGACAAGTAAGGGTAAATATAACATCATAAACCATTAAAGTAACCTTGATTGAAGCATCCTAATAATCCTAGGCTCAAATTAATATTCAAATCAATTTAGAAGTCATACATAACATATTTTAGACCTGATCAAAAGTATAAGGTTTCCTCCATCAAGAAAACAAACTAACATTTAGGCTTTGTACAAGATACATAATCCTTAATATTCGAGGAAGGGGCAGATTGTTTTAAATTCAGAAGTTATTTAAGGCTTGATACTCCTTCCAAGAATAAGATAAAATTCTATTTTGTTTCCCTAAGAACATTAATTCACTAAGTACTATCACAAGGTCAAAAGTGATATAAGCTAAAATAGACCAGAGAAGAAACAACAACGAAACTTCATTGAACAATTTCTCCATCCTGAGATTGAAGAAGGTATGAGTGAGATTGCAGTCTCCTCATTTGTTCAAATTCTTATGAAAAAGAGTAACATTTCACAAGCAAAGAATAACAAAATACATAGAACATATTTCTGTATGAACTCCTCAAGTCAAGTGCTGAAGGGGTGAAGAATATTTCACATACCACTGAATCTATATCTAGATAGATATTTACCCAAGTTTTGAATTAGATGAGTATAAAAGAACCAAGAAAAGGATCGTAAAACAAACATCCACCCTTTACCTTTTTCAATCCAAGAAAGAAAAGTCCATAAGGCACGATTCAATCAAAAGGATTAACGAATCGATTCAGTTCCAAAATCCCAGTGAAGAAAGGAAATGAAGACAACATGTTTAAACTAGAGCAGACCTCCAATGAATTCAACCATTAATCAAGAAGTCAGATAGACATTCAAGCCATTTCCAAAAATCATTCAACAATCATTCAAGAACCTTTTTTTCAGATCTAAGATCTATTATGGAACTCAAAGCCATAAGTGGGTTCAAGTGAATATGAGAAATATACCACAGAATAAAAATGACTCTTAACATGCATATCGAATAACCTCTAAAAAAATGCATGAATACATCACATCAATATTCTGGAAGGGGATTTTCTAGATTAAAACACGATTTGGGTGTTCCCTTGCTAACCTAAGGATTTAGCGTAAATTGAAACAGAATAGTAGTTCTCTTTGTTATTATCCACAAATAAACACCATATCAAAACACATTATATCCTCTGAAATTTTTACACAAAGACTCCTTCATAGTTCTTTTAATGACAATAGAAAGAAGGCATACAAGACGCAACAACTAGAAAAAAATGTCTCAAACAATAGTTTGATATCAACACGTTTCTTATATCTAAATCTTCCAATAACAATATCAAGGTAAACATGCAAGTTAGCATCTTTCGATTTTACCAAATCCATACATACAATGCATTAATACCCAAAATTCAAAAGTTTCCTTAACTGAGAAAAACAAATTTTGAGATACAGTTCTACTAAATCATGAAAAAACAAGATTACCATGAAGTATGCAAACTATACTCACGAACTCTCTTTTCACTATCAACCAAAAATTGATAATACATGTAGAAGAGAAACCAACACCATTGAAGAAAAAATAATTCCATCACAAAATCAAAACCATAATATTTCATCAAGAGAAAAGTTGTTTTTATGAAACATTTAAATAAAAGCATAAGACTTAATGGATAGGGCCTATCATGCCTAATAGAGCTCTGGTCTTCTTTTTTTAACAGAAAATAACTAGGTAGAGGTTCAATTCTTTCCTTCAAAACACCAACCACTGCTCTACACCTTGTTCTTCTTCTTATATCTTTCAGAGTGCTAATTTTATCATTTACATTCCATGCAAGGATAAAAATTCATGCAAGAATCCAACTGAAGGTTTGAAGATAAAAATCCACTTGTTGAGCTCAATCTCAAGAATGACCAAATGATCAAAACAAACAAAACCCCCTCTTTCTTCTTCCTAGGCAGTTTTCTCCATTTTTAAAATATTAAATGCAAAATAGGACTGTCAATCCTTCCAAATCCCATGCCATTGCCATCTCTATGTTTAGCAATGACTAAGTTCAAATTTGCATGCAACTAAAACTCGGTGGAGATGCCAACTCATTTTTCCAACTTTTCTCATGCATTCACCAAATTTAGCAGTTCAAAAGAGATAAGACCATACTAATTTCCTCATAAATTTCTAGGAGTTGATGCCACTGACATCCCCTTCTCTATGTTGTCCCATAGGCCCCTTTTAGGTTATCTAAATATTAGGTTAGGTTCAACATTAGTTTAGGAACTAACATAGGTCCTTAAATTCTAAGTCTATAGTTGTAGTCTTAGGTCCCTTTTATTATTAACATCCCATATTAACAAAATAAAATAGTAACTTACATTAACTTATACTTTTAGGATAAAGTTTGTAGTTTAAGGAACATAGTTTTTAATTAGGTTCTAAGTTCATAGTAAAATTTATATCGCACTTCAACAATAAGAAGAACCATATTAACTTCCAAATCCAATATGAAATAGAGAGCCCCAGAGACCATTCATGACTTAAGTCCATTCAGAGTCTAGAAACACTTCAATATGTCTGACTCAGTCATTATGACCACAAAGTATATAAATTAGAAGCATACCTTGGATCAATGAAATTGATTCAAGGTAATGTTTTCCTTGATCACAATAGATAATGAAAACTAAAGCTCAATTCTAAGTGCAATAAATAATCATGTATTCGTTTACTGAATCCATTTCTCATTTCTCAATCAATGAATCTTTCAGCACAAAAATAGATGAATTACTTCATTTTCTATTCAACATAAGCATGGTAGAATTATACCTACTTTAGAAGATAACATATTATCTACAACAAACATGATTTCCTAATTCACAAGAGTACACCCTCTTCAACAAGAATCACACATCAACATTTGCAACTTCCAACATAAGTCATCATAGATATCAACCATGTTAGAGGTGTTACAATTTCTTTCCTATCCTATTATATGTTGCATATTGTTTCCATGTTACTTTGATTCATATTATGCTCTATGTTTTTCCATACAAACATGCGCATCCACATGGTACTAATTAGGTGGATGCAAATTACTTCTAGGTCATTACGTGATGCATGATCTTTGGCATCATACCCTACCAATCCCACTGAGGCTCCTATAAGCATCTATCTTTTATATTTCTCTATAATCAGGTGATATCATTGCAATATATACTACTTCATTGCTATTTCCAACTGTATATATTGTGGCATACTATCAATTTTTCCTAACCTGCTAACGGGTACTTCATGTGCAACATTTGTATTACATGCTTGCTTCCAATCATGGTTATTTGATTTGCTTATATCTTGTCTTCTTTACTTGTCTCTTAATTGTCATTGTTTGCAGGCTATACCCTATTATTCATTGTTTGTTTGTTTGTATCACCTTGAAGGATTTGAGTGTCTTGAAACATCTTGGGTGGTGTCCCATATATTCAAATAGATACTCGATGTGTCTTTTTCCATGTTAGTTTTTGTTTTTATTTGTTTCTATTGCATCATGTATATTTGTTTGTGACTAACACTTTTGGATATCCATTTCCCATTTTTTTTCATACATCATGGTTGTTACCATGGGTATTCCATATTTCCCCCTATAGGAATTATATTTTAGATGTGTATATTAATTTCAACTTTCCTCATTTGGGCCACACTCATAGTTTTTAATCTCATGCACAAAAACAAGCGGGGGCAATAATTGGGTGACTATTTAACCCTCTCAACAGTTCATAGACTAAATGTTGAGCTGATTTTATCACTCCTATTTCAAATTAGTGAAATGGTAACAAATAAAATAAGAAGGGTTCATTTTAAGAGACCTCTTGGAAATCGGAGGTGGAAAATACCTGGTGAATATCCTCGGAACCGATTTCACAGGAAGGTGATTTTTTTGCGGTTCCGATAGCAAAATTTTCACTTGATTTTTAAGTGGTGTGAAAAAAGGTTGTAGATGTGAAATAGGAGATTTACTGTCACACGTCTACAACATCATCCCTCTAGTCACACGACAGCAAAATCTTCGTGCCACACATCAACAAGGTTATTGATGCATGTTAACAACCTTGTTTACACATGATAGCAAGTTTTCTATCACATGTCAATAATATTGTTGATGCATGTCAACAACCTTGTTGACACACGACAACAAATATTCTATTGCGTGTCTGTAGCCTCTGCCCTCTGGTCAGGTGACAACAAAATCTTTGTGTGATGTGTCAAAAACTCTCTATCACGTGTCTACTCCTTAGCACTCTTATCGCATTTCAACAAACTCTCCTTGTTGCACGTCAAGAAACTCTCCTTGTCATGCATGAAAAAAATATTTGTCTCACGTTTGCAGCCTCTGACCTCCTGTCGTGTATTTGTAGCCTCCTCCCTCTTGTCACACGTTTACTATACTTGATAATACATATACCCCCAGGTGGTATGAGTGAGCTAGTAGTGTTCTACCTGCTGAATAATCTAGGATTAAATAGGGGATAGTTTCAAGGGTAGGATAAGCCGACCCCTAAAAAAAATTAAACTGTAATTTTTAGGTGAACAGGTCACTGACCCGTGCCATAAAATTTGCCTTTTCAATTTTTTCAAAAATGGAATATTCGCCACTAAAATTATCCCTAAAAATAAGTAACTCCAATAATGAGAGGGTTTGAGGATACCTGTCTATGAGATGATGATGGATAATACTCTTTATAGAGAGCTTGATTACCTATAAAAAAAGGGAAAATCAACATGAAAAATGATTAGTAGATAGGATAGTGGGTTGCTCGACAATGTTGGTCTCGAGAAGTCAAAACTTCATAGGATGGTTATCAACCAATGTTTTTGATAAAAGATAGATAAAATAACATTGGATAAGCGATAAGATGGAACAAAATCTGAACTAAAACAAATAATATAAAATGAAACAAATAAGATAAAATGAAGATATGAATATATAAAATTTTAAACTAAATCAAACTTGTGTGGGTCGACATTGACCCAGGACTGTAAGGTAGATTCCATGGAAAATGGGTCAGTATAGGTCAAAATAAATGTAGAAAAATAAAATCTGAAGGACTAGTCTGAGGCCGACTAGGAGATAATGATGATCTTGAGATGATGTATAGATCTTGGATATGAATGAAACATAAATGATGCAATACAATTGATAAATCAGATAGGAATTATAACTTTTGGTCAAGTCGACAATGACTAGGTGTGATGCAAATAAGATATGAAGCAACATGCTATTTTAATTCATAGTTGCAATATCTACTACTTTCATTACTATTTCCAAATCTATATATAGTGGTATACTATCAATTTTTCCTAACATGCTAATGGGTGCTTCATGTGCAACATTTTTATTACATGCCTACTTCCAATTATGGCAAATTTCAATTTTTCCTAACATGCTAATGGGTGCTTCATGTGCAACATTTTTATTACATGCTTACTTCCAATCATGGTTATTTGATTTGCTTATATCTTGTCTTCTTTGCTTGTATCTTGATTATCATTGTTTGCAGGCTATACCCTATTCTTCATTTTTTTTGTTTGTATCACCATGAAGGCGTTGATTGTCTTGAAACATCTTGGTTGGTGTCCCATGTATTTAACTAGCTACTCGATGTGTCTTTTTCCATGTTATTATGTGTTTTTTCTTATTTCTATTGCATCATGTATACTTGTTTGTGAATAACACTTTTCGATATCTTTTTCCCATTTTTTTCATATGTTATGGTTGTTAACATGTGTATTCCATATTCCCCCTATAGGATTTATATTTTAGACGTGCATATCAATTTCAACATTCCTTATTTGGGCCACACTCACCTTTTTTCATCTCATGCACACAAAACGAGTGGGGGAAATAATTGGGTGACTATTTAACCCTATCAACATTTCACAAACCAGATGTTGAACTAATTTTCTTGTTCCTATTTCAATTTATTGAAATGGTAACAAAGAAAATAAGTAACTCCAATAATGAGAGGGTTTAAGGATACCTCTAGATGAGATGATGATGGATATGGGTGTAAAAAATCCTCCTCGTAGAGAGCTTGATTACCGACACAAAAAAGGGAAAATCAACATGAAAAAGGATTAGTAGATAGGATGGTGAGTTGATGGACAATGTCTGTCCTGGGAAGTGAAAAATTCATAGGATGGATGTCAACCCATATTTTTTATAAAACATAGATAGAATAATAATGGATAAGCGATAAGATGAAACAGAATCTGAATTGAAATAAAGAATCTTAAATGAGACAAATAAGATAAAATATAGATATGAATATATAAAATGATAAAATAAATCAAACTTGCGTGGGTTGACGTTGCTCCAGGACTGCAAGGTGGGGTCCATGGTGATTGGGTCAGTATAGGTCACAAGAAATGCAGAAAAATAATATTTGAAGGACTGGTTTGAAGCTAACCAGGAGATAATGATGATATTGAGATGATGTAGAGAGCTTGGATATGAATGAAACATAACTGATGCAATACAATTGATCAATCAGATAGGAATGATAATTATTATTCAAGTCAACGGTGATTAGGTGTGATGTAAATGAGATATGAAGAAATATGTGTGCAAAATGGAAAGATTGGTAGATCTAAGAGGTTGTGGGAAGAGGAAAAAAATGGATGGAAAAAATAGATAACTGATGATTTTTTTATTATTATTTAAGTAGTCTTAGTAAGGTGGGAGCTCTTTCTATTCATCTTTATCCCTGTAACAAAAACAAACATTTGTGTCACAACCACCATTAATTAAGGAACCCTCTCATCTAGGGATTAGGCATGAGAAGTTGGGTAACTTGGGAAAATATGCAGGTAAATATGTCCCTGAGGTACTAGAGCATATACTCTTTGAATTGGAGTCATCCATCAATATGTTAAAATATTAGGAGGCATATCAACAAGAGCTACATGGCCTCCTAAAATATTATGTTCACCGAGAAACTCCATTATAATTTGAAGAGAGGCTGAAGGAAAATTACAAAGGGCCTCATATTTATATAAAAAGTGAACATCTAAATCATACTCATTCACACAAGATAAACAACACCATTGCACAAGCACTCTTGACCAAACACATGTGAAGGAAACATAAAATAATGGAGATGGGTGTAGGAAAGAACAATGTTACAACTCTTGTTGCTTACGCACGCATTGGTTTCAAGTGCATGGTGTACATAGGTGCACATGATATGAATCGCCAACCCTCCAATGCATTAAAAAGGTGTCATATTGGTGTTGAGGTGATGGTTGTTCATTCTAGTTCTGCCACTTTAAAAGATGCTACATCGGAGACAATTTGAGATGTTTTCAATAACATGAAGACCTCACACCATATAATGGGATCGCTTGTTGGCTTGCAACCATACCTTATGATTGTAAGGGAGTTCAATGTAGTTATTAGCAAATAAACACATAGGTAGGCCATGGAAAAGTGGGGTGGGAAGCATGATGTATTGCTTTCCTGCATTAGACGTAGTTCAAATGTGAAGGGTCTATTTCACGAGTTCATAGAGGATGAAGATGTGAGATTGGTAGGGGTGGAAGATGCAAGGAGTACTACTCTAACAAAGGGGGAAGTGATATTTATGCACAGAGGCACAACCTACCTGTTGCAAGATAAGGATGGGAAAGTTGTATAGCCATACTCTATTGTTGATGGCATGAACTACCGTTGTGTGGGAGAAGAGTACAACTTCCTTAAGGATATTAGATGCAACCACTACCACAACATAAATGATGAGGGAAAAATCTATTCTTTATCACTACTCTCCACATTGGAGGGCATAATTCTTGTACTAGACATAACTCATGCACTCGATTATTTGGATAAATTTTGCCCTACCCTTTGCAAATGATCAACCTAAGACAAATTTTTCTACAGAGTGGGGGTGCTATGCATATAAATTTATTCCATTTGGGTTGAAGAATGTGTCAGTGGTGTTCTCATGCATTTTTGTCTAGGTATTTGAAGACTTTATCCATAAATTTTTGTAGGTGTACCTTGATGACTAGACCGTGTATGGTCTAGTTAAAGACCATTGTGACTGTTTAAGACCAATGTTTGAAATATGCAAGTAATTATGCATATTATTGAATATCAAGAAGTGCATATTTTATTTTAATTGAGGGTGGCCATTATTATAGAGAAGCCACAATGAGAAAGATACTCCTTGTCGTACTATGTTGGGAGACACTCTACAAGGATACTAAGGAATTTTTCAAGGCATGTGGCAATTGTCAAAGGATGGGAAAACTAGGGCAGCGTGATGAGATGTTTTTTCAACCCATAACAAGCACAAAGCCTTTTGAAAAACAAGCAATTGATTTTGTTGGACCAATTACACTAGTTATGTAGAGAATAGGCACGTGATACATCATAACTTGCATTGATTACTTAACAAGGTGAGAAAAGGTTGTGCCTACCAAGCATTGTACCACCATTACAAAAAAAAAAAGAGAGAATGTTATCATCAAATATAACTATTCATTAAGCCTTACTAGTGATAGGGGAACCCATTTTCTGGATGAGAAAATCCAAATACTATTAGTTGAGTTCATGGTCACTCATCATAAGACTACCCCCTATCACCCACAGGTAAATGAAACTATAAAGGCTTTCAACAAAATCTTGGGAAAAACCTTGAAAAAAAATTTGTGATGTAGGAAGAAAAGATTAGGATGAAAAATTTTCATCTTTACTATGGGCATACAAAACTACCTACAAGAGGTTGAATAAAGAAACACCTTTCTAGTTGGTATTTGACACAGAGGTCACCTTACCAGTTGAGTTCATGTTGTCATCCCTACATATTATGCACATAGGAGGATTTGCAAATGAACATATAGTAGTTGTGTGCATTAATAAAATATTACAATTAGATAAACGGCGTGTAATTGCTGGATGGAGTTAGAAGACAGAGAAGGAAATACAAAAGGCTGGACATGAAATACATATTAAGAACAATTCTTTCATAGTTGGAGGGTTTTTTCTTTTATATGATTTCAAGTTCGTGTGCCACATAGGGAAATTGAAGTTTCATTGGTTTGGAACATTTTTAGTATCTAAGATACTAGATTCAAGCACATGTCAATTGCAGGCACTAGATGACATCATGTTTCCCCATTACTTTAATAGGAGTATGTTGAATCCCTAGTATAAATAAACTTTTTTTATGCTGTAAAAAGGTAATTTTTCTATTTAGATTAGGTTTCCCCTTTCAATTTTTTTTTTTTACATTTTAAATTTTTAATAAATGAATTTTTGCATGGGAGTTGATGTATTTGTTTATACATGATGTGCATAGGGCCACACATGCTTTTAGTTTGGGGTATGAGGAAAAGGTGTGTGATGTAAAAATGATTGAAATGGTTAATCATGCAAGAGTGCGAGTGCTAGAGGTATTATTCTCATGATTGGAAATTAGTGGAGTTTCTCATATGGAAACATGGTGAAGATGTAATGAGTAGTATAATGTGAGGGAGGAAACACGGAGGAAAACTACTTAGTAGCGAAGAGGAAGAATAGGTGTGGTGAAGGGATTGTGCGTAAAGGATTATGCAAATTGAGAAGTAGTTGTGTGCTAGAAGGATATGGAATTTTACACACGAGAGAAGGTTATGATGATTCTAGAGTTTGTGGAAAAAGGTGGGAAATGAAAAAGACACATTAAAGTAAAAAATAAGTGGTATTTGGGTGCATTTAACGTGATCAAAACTTGGATATCTATAAAAGGAGGGCAAGTGTAGTTGTAACCCTTACCTTGCAAATTGAAAACTTGTTTAATTCATAGCTTGAGTGAACTAGTGTGAACAAAAGAAATGAAGATGAAAAAAACAAAAAAGATAAGTTTAAGAACCAAAGATCTTCTTTTGTTAGGTGAAACAATGATTGGAAGAGGTGAAAGGGTCCGACAACTATGACAGAAGTGTTAGGGTTTCAAGGTAGAGGGGAATGAATTTATAGATTTAGGGCATATCGTTAAGTAAGAAGTTTCAAGGAGAATATGAACACCAAGCATAGTGAAAGGATTAGGCTGAGAAAACAATTGAAACGAAGTGATACGTTCTCTTGGATCTATTTGTAGAATATAGGGCATGTAATTGGAAAATTTATTAGAAAAAGAGATCACCAAGTAAGAAATGATACCAATGAAGAGGGCACCTAAAAACAAGAAAACAATGGAGGAAAACCATGATGAATTTTACTCAGAAATGTAGTACCCGTAAGAAGTGATAGTTGGAAAACCATGGACATCTCAAGTATGGAAGTGAAAACTTGGCAAGTATAACCACCATGCACCATGACATGAAGGTGATATAAGGGGTGAAGTCATAAAGGAGACAGGTCAATTAACTACAGAGGGGAAAATTATTTTAGATGATGAGGTGCACATGTAAGACCTTGGTAGATGTTGAGGTCTTACAATTGTTTGAGTTACCAATTCTAATAAGCATGTGCACCTATTCCAGTGGTTAGTGTCAAGATTCCATGAGGACTACTTCTGTCTTACATGCAGAAGGATGTGCATCACCACGTAGTTGATTAGTAGGGTAACAAGGTTGGGAAATAACGGTGTAAAAATTCCTCTAAATATACATGATGAGGCTGTCATAGAGGAGACAACAACTACGTTTCACTATTAGAGGGGAGGTTGGGTATTCAATATCACCAACATTATGGACCTTGGGACAAAATCAGCCACGCGCTTAGTAAGATGCAATTTAGGTACCTCACAGTCATCGTCTGAAGTGAATAAAAAATTATTGCACATTGCATTGGGGAAAAAGAAAAAAATTTCCTTGTACATTACAAAACCCATCATTGAAGAGGTAAGAACCCAACATGTTAAAGGAGAGAAGATTACATGGGGGTCAATCTATCTTCTCATAGTGTTTTTGGGAGATTGAAGTGCTTGATGGGCCAGATGGGAGAGAATAGGAGCATCCTTAAGAACAATGATCACTGGTAAGAAGGTTTTCCAAGTATATTTGTGATGGCATTGTTACAAATGTTTATAAGGTGCACCTGGCTAAATTGTATCAAAGGTTGTGCATGCCTTTGAGAAAGAATGGCGTGTCCACCGAGAGTTACCAACAAAACTAGGAGAACATACAAATTTTGTAGTGATGCAACATTTTAGCCTTGGGAGTTTTTTATTGTATAATGGAGAGATGGGCCCTTGGTGCAAACTCCCATTTGCATTCACCGCCAAATACTTTAAAATTACATTTAATAGGATCAAGAGCGTGAAACCACTTAAATTTAACGTAGAAAATGTAGATGTTGACTACCACAACTTGTGAAATAATTGAATATGAGACCAAGACACCCTACATGGAGACAATGAAGTTGGATCTAATGGACCTCAATCCCATCATGACATTATCATTAGGGAAGGATGCATGCGAGATATACATCTACTTGAATCCCAAGATGAAGGATGGTAAGGTGTTTGAAGTGCACAACACTGATCTTGCACCATCCCCATCAAGGAAAAAAATTGTGAGAATAATAAAGTGCAAGCGCAAGCCCAGTCCAAAAGAAGAAGAAGAAGAAGAATAAGAAGAAGAAGAAGAAGAAGAGAGTAATCCAGATCACAGCGCAAGGAAAAGGATGCAAATTCCATGACAAGAAGCAAGTACTTCGTGCACTCCTCAAGTTTCTCCAACTATCCTAGTTAAAGAAGTGTGAAGGCCTAACCCCATAGAAGAGGAGGAAGAGAAACCAAAGGAGAATCATGGGGATGAAACTATTTGATTAGGTGAAGGAGTGCAACAGAAAAGAAGATCTCTTGTTATAAACATTGTCAATAAAGAAGATAATCGAGATGACCAAGAGTATGAACAAGAGAGGTTGTTTCACTATGAGGAGCACACGTGTGAAGAGGAGCATGAAGAGGCACATGAAGTAGAGAAAGAGAAAGAGAATAAAAAGAAACAAGAGGGATTGGTATTTGGAGGAGAGGATGAGAAACAAGACACCGGTATTGCGTGAAAAACACATGAAGGTGCATGTGTAAACATGAAGGAAAAATTTACACAAGTAACAGAAGTGCGCAAAGGTGCGTGTGGGGGTATGAGAAGATAACACGTGCAAGGTTGTGTGTTGAATCGCTAGACTCAGGATTGAGCCAAGATTATGGAATGAACTAAAAATAGACAAAAGTAGAGATGGCGTGTTCACCAAGGCAAGCTAAATATAGGATATGAATGGATGGAGAAAGCTAGTATAGCATGGTGTGGGAAATAAAACAAGATATTTATAGCATGGGGACATATATAATTATAGCACATGTAATTAGAGTAAAGTAGGGGCTATTTATAGCACACAACAGGTCGCTTATAAAGAACCACATGATGTCGCCTAATTATAGGAAAACGCAAGCATGCAGACTATATTTAAGAATTGATTATTAATAGATTAAAGAATGTAGGGAGTGAAAATTTATTCTCTTTATTTATTTCTCATCCAAAGGGAGTGATATCATGTTTTCCATGAAGAACACACAATATAACTTATTAATGGAGAAGGAAAATAAGGGATAAGGGTCAACAACAAAGGACTTAGCATGAGTGCACAAGGAAAAGGTAGACCAAAGAATCAAAGTGTATGAATACCTAGGTGCTGCAATGAAGGAAGTCATGCAGAGGGCTAAGAATTTTTTTGGCATGTTGAAGGATGCCACAATAATAAGCGCACACCTTGCAAAAGATGAATCCGATTTGGAACGCTTGCAGGATTCATTATACACATGAGATAGGTCAATGCGAGAGAAATTTTTACATGAAGTAGCAGACAAGAAAGAGTATAGTAAATCCAAACATGATAGGATAGAGGTGAGGCTAGGAGAGATGCAGACCATTGTGAGGAGGAGGGTAGATAACCTGTAAGGTATGGTTGTAGAATGGGATGTTATTTTGGAGTTGTAAGAGAAGGGTGGAATATGACCTTGGAGAAGATGCCCAACATTATTGAATCATCACCAGGAAGGTCAGAGATTGCACTGGAAGAATGGAAACAACTAGAGACATTAATTAGTCTATAATTTCCAGAACTCTTACCAATGCCTTGAGCCTAGTTTTGGAGTGCGGGGAGAAGATATTATTTATTCCTTGATTCATTTTTAGATTTCCTAAATTCTTCATTCAAATATGATTCTTTATTCATTCATTCATTCATTCATTCATTCAAGTATTTTCAGATACGAACAATATCCCTAGGGTGGGGTAATGTTGGACTGAAGAAATAGCCAAGTATGAAGACATGGGTTAGGGCAGAGGGACACACAAAGGTGCACGCATAAACATGAAGGAAGAATTTACACGAGTAACAGAAGTGCACAAAAGTGTGTGTGGGGGTATGAGAAGAGAACATGCACAAGGTTGTGTGTTGAATCACTAGACTCGGGATTTAGCTAGGATTATGGAATGAACTAAAAATAGACAAAAGTAGAGATGGCGTGTTCACCAAGGCAAGCTAAATATAGGATATGCATGGACAAAGAAAGCTAAGTATAACATGGCATGGGAAATAAAACAAGCTATTTATAGTGTGGGGACATATCTAACTATAGCACATGCAATTGGAGTAAAGAAGGGGTTATTTATAGCACACAACAAACTGCTTATAAAGAACCACATGATGGCATCTAATTATAGGAAAATGCAAGCATGCATACTATATTTAGGAATTGATTATTAATAGATTAAAGCATGTAGGGAGTGAAAAATTCTTCTTCTTTTTGCTTTCTCGTCCAAAGGGAATGAGATCAAGTTTTCCATAAAGAACACACAATATTACCTAAATTATAAGATTTAATTTGAGAATTAAATGCTCTGAGGCTTAAAGAAATTAAAAAACAAACACTTGAATCACCAATGTGTGCGTGTGTGTATATATATATATATTATATATATATATAATTTTTATATATATATATATATATATTCGGAAGATAATATTATATCAGCCCTAGGTTCAAATGCAAAAGGGCGTCCATTTATCCGTGTTTAAAGTACAAATAAACTCGGGGAGGTAATCCCAAAACCCTTGCTTTAAATTGTACACAGTCACCTTCGCTTTCTCAGCGCTTTTAACCGACACGAAGCATACATAATCCTCCACTCCCACACAAGTAAAATAATTGCAATTTTCTGCACGAACTAATGAAGGATGCACTTCTGTAATCCTTCTGCACACTCTGAAATTTTTCTGAAGCTCCCATAGTATTATGGATCCTGGAATTATTGTGGTGAGTACCACTACAAGTGAAGATCTGCATGCAAACAAGCGACATTCACTCCACTGCTCCTCCTCAGGCAATGACACTAAAGTTTCAGATGCAAAATCTTGGATGTTGTAAACCTAGATATTAAGATCTGCCAATAACAATATTAAGCACCCATTCCAACATATCTTATCCACTACACTATAATGATCGGAATCTCGCTCCACAACGATCAATGACTTCTTAGAAGAGTTATAAATTTCAATACATTTATAATTAAGAAACACAATTTTGTAGGATTCTCTGTCATCGCCCTCCACAATGCCTGCCACTTACCTTGTGTGGGCGACGAAGTTCACGGACTTGTTTACTCGTGAATAAGTTCTAATGAGTGGATTGCAAACATAGACCTTCCCCAAGATTTGCAGTAAGAGCAATCCCCTGCCCCATCCTCTTCCTTGTGGAGAAAGAAAATGAGCCATGAACAACTATTTGACATGCGATAGCAGTTTCTTGTGGAGACAGCAAGAAACTTTTCTGAGGGCAAAATGAGCCATGAACAACTATTTGACATGCGATTGCAACCAAATAAGAATTTTTTAGATGACAAAAGGGTATTCAAATCCTTGGATACGCTCCGAAATTGAAGGATGGATTCATCAGGAAGAAAGCTGAATATCCTCTCCACTATATCTGTGGGTGTTTCAGACCATACAGAAGCTCTTGAATAAGAGGCAATCATCTTCTTTATAAGATCCTTGCAAGTTTTGTATGGATTTTCCTCACCAGCAAATAGAGTATACATTTGCCCCATTTCATCAATGCCAATATCCAATCACCTATTGTAAGACCGTAACCAATATAAATACGCAGAGTATAAAATTCAGAAATACGCAGAGTATAAAATTCAGAAATACGCAGAGTATATTGCAATGATCAGAGTATATACCTGTGGCTGCAATGATCAAATCCACCGGGAATTACAACCAATTTTTTTTAGTTCGGTTCAATTCTAGTGAGTATTGTAGTGAATATTATAAAATTTCTAAAATACTCATATTCACTATTTTTAACATTCGGCGATGTATTTTTTTATAAAATTTATTTATTTTGGGTCTTTTTGCTTTCTTTCCTTTTTAGAATAATTTATATTTAAAAAATTCAATTGATTAGGAGGATGGGCTAAATTTGACGGCCACCTGTATGTCAAATAATTTTTGGGTGAGGGGAATTTTTCAACACTGCCCTTCAAAAATACAGAATTGTGTTATTTATACCAATCATTCCATATTTATTTAATTATTTTTAATATATATTTTTATAATTTATATATAAATCTATATTAAAAATTGACGGTTAAATGTTGAATATGCAAGTCGCATGTGACATTTATTACAACAGTATTTTACGGCTAAAATCACCAAAAACATCTAAACAGGCATCAAATTTAATTCCTTGTTAGAAGTCACAATTTTATTTTATTTTTTTCGGAATTGTGTAGGTTATTAGTAAGTCATAAGCCATAGAGAATCAAGAGAATTCTTGTGAATGTCCGGAGAGAGCCAAAATAATCTTTAAAGAGGCAGAATAGTCATCCCCTTATTTCATAATAAGGGGAGCATATTAAAAACAAAATGGTCATCAACTTAAGGCTCCAAAGAGTAAATCTAACATATATGATGCTCACAAGGGATATGGTAGTCTATCTTAATGTAACGTTGATGGGAACACACTCTAATAAGGGGAACTCTTAGGTTGCAAGGTAATTATAGTTTTGTGTACCCCAAAGGTTGGATGAACCTGTAATGCCCACAAATTGACAGACAAAAATACAACACACATAATAACAGGATAAATTTATTTTTCTGGCTGACATTGCTTGATACAGAACTTCACATAGGATCACTTAAGATAATGTATAACACATGAAACGTTTGTGTAACCATGGAACCACATACATAACATGAAACACATGATGCACATCAAAGCTACATTTCCAAAAATGACAAAGTATGACAACGATGCACTACAATATACACTTACTCATAGACATTTCCCACAACACATCACTGTTCATGGTGAAATATTTATTACAATCCTATTTTTATCAGTTGATTATAATTGTTTGAAGGGCACATAACATGGGACCCTTCGTTCCTTTACAACTAGGCTACATGTTTTTTTTAACATTCCACATATAGTGGTTCCTTTATAATTCACTTGATTCTCTTGTGGAAATAACTTTATATAGCAATATTGTGATTAGGAATGTATATACACAAGTGTGTCTTCTAATATTTGACTTAAGGATTTGTTTGAAAGAGCCATGTTTACCTAGTTTGGAAAAATACTCTCGTTACAAGGAGGAAAATTCGCAGGAAAAAAAGGACGATTACTAGAACAATAGAAAACCTATCCCAGGTTCATTTCATAACATTGTTTAATACTAACCATACACTCTTTTCATCTTCCAGTTATTACAACCAACTATGTAGGTTAACTAATTAAGTTGTATCATTCTTGATTCACAATTTGTTGCTCTAATTAGGAATTCATATTTTCACAATCATTTTGTACATGTAAGGGTACATTACACATGTGTTCCCATTATAGAGAATTTTCTTTGATTTTAAGTGACGAATTTCACATTTCAAACTACTTTTGTTTCATCATCTTAAGGATTTACTCCTAATAGCTCAACGGGTTGATTACATGTTTCGACCATAAATTCTACTTCTTGAGTAATACTAAGTTTAATATATTCCTATCTATGCTAAGGGTTCTACTAACTTTTACAAGTCCAACTAGAGTGCAAATTCCTTAACTCACAAGACCTTGGCTACAACTGAAGTTATCCCATTCTCAAGGCTACATTTTATTATTTCATTAGCATCGTTTTTTATCCACATTTATGCAAAAAAATCATGTGATCATGCAACATATTCAGTTTTTTCGACTTATTAGGTTGTTGTATTAGTCGTGGAGCTATACTTTATTACATTCATTTTATGATCACATTTTTCATTTTAGTTGGTGTTGACATCGTTCAATGGTGTACCATCTTTTTTGTTGTGGTCCTTTCTTAGTTTAATCTTATTTACCCTATTACTAAATACATTTATGTGGTTACTTTTGTCATGTATTAACATCATTTGGAAAAAATATAATTCCTATAACACTTACATATATTCGATGTTTAAATTTTACCTTTACTAGACAAGGGGAAACAATCGTGAGATCAAGGAAGGAATTATTAGGATTTAAGGGTGATTTAGATTTAAGATACATCTTCCCATAAACATCCTTTCATCATAGTATCCTATTTTTCCTGTTACACTTTGCTATAATTCAATAGTTAGTTTAAGTAGATTTAACAATTACACGTCATAAATTTATTTTAATTTTTTCTTTATGTATATATAAGAGTTTGTGTTCGCTCAAATACTTGATTTCTCCAAGAACACTTTGTATTCCATTTTATTTTCTTAACAACAAGAGAATGCCTAAATACATTATGAAGACTTCAAACATAACTTTATTCCTAAATAATATCTTATTTACTCTCATTTCTCATTGCTCTTACATGGTTAATTTGGACTCTTATGGGCATTGTTTTAGAACAATTGTAATTCAAATAACACATAATTTACACTTCGGGATTTGAGACTACAAGGATTACGACCTTGCACAAGACAACTCATTTCATTTCTCTTAGAAATGCAAGTGTAAGTGTATGTAGCAAGAGAGATATCCCAAACAATCTTATACATTTCAAAACCATCATAAGGACCTATTTTGATTTTTTGGTAAATGCGCAAGTAATTCAACACATAGTCTCCACTCACATAATTTAGATCTGATCACAAGAGATTAATCGGAGGTACAAACACCAACTATCTTGCAACACTCTAGTCACCCACTAGTGTACCAAGGGAATCACGAACAAGGGGTTAACTTATTCATGATATGATCAAACTTATAACACCTAGACATGATCACCTCACTTTTCCCAATATGATAGGTTTCACAGCATATGCACCACCTCATAAAATGTCAAGGAAATGGTCCTTAATAAGACGTCTTAGATGTGAAACATGAAGATGATAAATGAGATCAGAGTATTTTATTAACACGATAAAGACTCAAATGGGAGAGTAAGGAAAATAGGCATTATAACTCATTCTTTTAATTTAGTTAGTTTTGATGAGAGGAGATTCTACCTAGCATTGTGGTTGTTAAGGAAATAAACCAATAATCAACATCGAAATAAATTAGTTTAATATATTTATAACATAGGTACAAAATTGAGCACAACTTCACATCCAATTCAACACTATTAAATATAGCCACATTGGTATTCCCTTTTCAAAATATGCAAAGAACAATTCTTTAAACATAATACATATCATTATTCTATGGTAATACATGTATTGCAAGATGGGTATAACTTTACAATGACAACTCATTAGTTACAGCATATCACATCCAGAAAATTTCTCTTGTTCAATGTTCCTACAACCAATGTTGTGTCAATCCTACAACTAAGTATGGAAATGCCCTACACTCAAGCATAAATCCACACATTCATCATTTTTAACATTTTCAATTAAATAGAAGAGAGAGACAGAGAGAGAGAGAGAGAGAGAGAGAGAGAGAGAGAGAGAGGACATAGTTTATTTCTCATGCATTCACGCTTTCACATTTAGTTGCACTTACTATTTTGGTACTAGAGAGAGAGTAAAGATGAGAAAGAAAGATAAGAGACATTTTATTTTCCATTCACATTGTCATAACCATTTTCATTTCATGTCCATTATCATTTCATTTCAAACCAATTCACATTTCCCAATTCATTTACGTTGTCAAATCAATCAAGTATCGTAGTCAATTATAGAGAGAGAGAAAATCACCATACATTTCAAAATTCATTTATACAAGAAAAAAAATCAAATAAAATTATACATAGCATTGCAATGGTAGTACGAGATCCCACACATGGCTAGAAGTCAAACAAGACTCAAAATGAGATTCTAGCGAAAAACTGTCCAAAACAACAAAAGTGCTTACAAGTGGGTCTTGAATACATTCGTTTGAATTTCAGTCACAAATTTTTATGATTCCTATTGATTCCCCCATATATAGAGAATTCATTGTGTCTGACAAGATTTGATTACAACGATTAGAGATCAAGTTAAGAGGGCAAGTTCGAGGCCAGTTATCGTAATTACGTCAGAAGCTCTTGTCCCACAGCTACCAGTGGGCCCCAAAATCCACTCACAAAATTAGTGTTAGTTTTACAAAAGGAGGTATAAGAGAAACATGGATGAGGGGGCATTCACACCAGATCAAGTGAAGTTCTTGCATGAGTTGATGCAAGGGTGTGGACACGAACTTAAAAAATCCATGAGTGAGAAAATCAAGGATGCTTTAGGCAAAGATAAATCTATAAGCTCCAATGGATAGAGCTCAGATTTGGGAGGAGGTGTCTCTACAGAAGCTGCACCTAAGTTTTTCAAAGATTCCTTATTTCCTAAGGAGACCAATGGAGAAAGAGAAGAAGAAGATCCCACTTTGGTAGAGATGATTTATGCTTAAATATTGGAGTATGGTTCTTTAAGCCAAACCACAAGGGACATGTTGGGGTTTGATGATATTTGTGCCCTTAATATGGGTAATAAGTCAAGGAGATTTAGTAAATAACCACATAAGAACCTTCAACAAAGGTTGGGTAAGGTTTCACTCCATAACTTTGATGGTTATAATGCTATTACAGGAAGAGCTTGGTTGCAAAAGATGGAGACCTACTTCTCCCTCAATCACATGCAAGAGGAAGAGACCCTCAAATTAAATACTCTTCACTTAGATGTCATGGCACATAAGTGGTGGTTCCATGGTATGCACACCCAAGGACATTATTTTATCCACACAATAAAATAATTTAGTCAAAGGATCATGGAGAGGTTTGAAAGGAAGGATCCAAAACTTCATTTTAGAGAGTTGGCTCAACTAAAAAAATTGGGTAATGTTGATGAGTATGTGGCATATTTTTAGAGGATTGTAGTTATGGTTTCAAATGTTAGTGAAAAAATATTTGTTATCCTATTTACAGAAGGTTTGATGGAACCTCTAAAAGGTTTGGTAAGATCTTTTAACCCTATGAATTTGCAAGATTGTATTACTAAAGCTCTAGATTTAGAATTTGTAGTTTATAGAGGAAGTTATGGGCCTAAAGGGAAACATTCTAATGTCTCACAACCACTATCCAAAATTGGATTTATAGAGCAGCCAAGATCTGATTTATAGGATCCCACATAAGTACAATGGGGGCAGCCCCTTGGGTCATCTAAAGAGGCCCCAAAGAGGCCCAATCAGCCCTATTTGCCACCACATAGAAATCAACCCCAAAACAATTCACAAAAGGATTTTGTTTTGATTGCAAGACTCCATGGGAAAGAGGTCACAATTGCAAACGCAAAGGTCATATCCATTACATTGAGATTATTGATTTATATTTTGAGCTTAATTTTGATTTATATGATGCTAACAATGAAACTAATTAAGAGTTGGTTGAGCATGTACAAGAGAATGAGGAAATGGAAAGTACTCTTGCCTCTCTTTCCAGTTTGCTCAAGTAGCATGCATTTAGGGTGAAGGGAACTATTCAAGGGTAAATAGTCATTACTTTGGTTGATGGTGGGTCCACCCAAGAAAAATATTTAATATTTAGATTCGTGGGATCTTCTTCAAGCTTAAAAACTCTAAGACCGTGTTTTCCAATAATTGGCAACATGCAAATTCTGTAGACTCTCCCATGATGCTAGAAGGGTATTTCATGATTTTCTTTTCATCCAAGAAATAACAAGATCATGATTTTTAAGGAGGATCCTAGATCACAAACAAATATGGTGTTTTCATCAAACACTAGTCATAGAAATCAAGGATTTCTCAACTACACATGCATCCACTGAGAACCCGATTTCAGCAAGAATTCAAAAGTTCTCAACAATGCATGCATATGTGTGAACCTAAATCTCAACAAATATCTTGTATATTACCTAATATTGGTTTGGAAGGGTTATATAGAATAGGGACATCCCATAGACTTTGAAAACATACCCTTCCACTGCAGGGTAAGTGCACCAAGTTGGGGGGGCAAAAGGGGGTCTTAAGTGGATGAATTTTTTGAAAAACAAAAAACTTTAACTTGTACGAGTTTTTCAGAATAGTTACACTCAAAATTAGAAGATGTAGAAATATGAATCATGTTAGGAATAATATTAGATATTGTGAACATTATTATGAGTGTGGAAATAAATAATATAGTCTAATGTAATACAACTATTTATGAGTTGTTAACTCATGTAAATAGTTGTAACTAGATAATGTTTGTTGTGAGAAAATAATGGGATTGAGAGTTTGAGTGAGATATTGTGGGGATTAGGAGAGATATGTGGGATAAGTTGAGAGATTTGTGGAGAGATAAGTGGATTCAAGATGAGATTTGACTCCACCATAATAGGAAGGGCAATCTCTATATAATGTAATCTCTCATATGAATAAAATATCCCGGATGAATAAAATTGGAGTCTTGTATTATTTCCGGTGTTATGTGATTAATTTTTTGTGCATGCAAACTGAACCAACTTCTAGAAATCATAGAATTTTGAGTTTAGTTTTTCAGATACTAAATTTTATTGAAAACGAATAAGTTTAAGTGGGTCAAGTAACTAAAATACCAACAGATGCTCCTATTTTTGGTAAAAAAACATAATAGTGTGACTTTCGTGCCCCCCACCATTTTCTGAGCACCATTTAGTATTTTTTAAAAACCTTTGGTAGAAAGATAGCTAGGAGCATCTAGTTTGGGCTTCATTTTTTAAAGATTTTTTTAGCAAATATTTTTTTATTTATGATTTTTCTAGTACAGAAATTTTATGTTTTGAAAACTAATGGAGCTCTGACCGCGCCCCCCCCTAACTACCTCAAAAAATATCAAAAAATAGATTTTTTTTAATATGTATAGAATTATGCCTAGTTTGGGCTAGTATAATTTTTTAAAAAAATTTGATCACCCAAAAAAATGATACACCATGAAAGATAGACATGTTTACACTTCAAAAAATAGCTATAAAAAGGCATACATAGAAAATAAATAATATGGAAACCTTATATTAGTCAAAAAAATTGAAAAATTATATTTTTAGAAAGAAGAGACTCTACTCTGTGTCATGGTATATATTTTTTTAAATGGATCGATTGTTTTATTTTGATTTATCATAGAGGAAGTGACATTTTTACATTTTCTTATAAAAACACATTGTTTGTTGTGTTTTTGTAGGTCCATGCCTCAGTCTTGGGGATCCAAATTGGATCCCAAGCCTTGAGGCATGGCTTGGGAAAAGAGAAAACGCAAAATGCGTACAAGTTACATAAGGCGTATGCATTACATAATGCGTACACATTCTGTAATGCATACGCATTACATAATGCATACATGTTTTGTAATGTGTACACGTTACATAATCCATACATGTTCTGTGTAGTATAAACATTATACATGCTTTTGACATGGTTCTATTTACATAAATAAATCTTTAAGTATAAGAGATAATAAAATATAAATAATAATAAATGAAAATATAAGAACTTTATTTATGTAAATATAAGAAATTTGGGTCACTCTGCACCTTATGGAATTAGTCTCACAGCTCCATGAGTCATGGTTTACGAGATAGTTTTTAAAGTACAATCTTGTCAGTACATAGGTAATTTTTCAAGATTTTAGCATCCAGCATAAATCTTTTAGTGTTTAAATTCTATAATCGAAACCCTAAACCATAGGTCATAAACCTTTACACAAAACTATAAACCTTGAGCCCTAAACCCTAAACGCTAAACTTTTAACCATGATCCCTAGACCCTAAAACCTAAACCCTAAACCTTAAACATTCAACCCTTACCCATGAGCCCTAAACCCTAAGCCTTAAGCCCTAAACCTTAAGCCATAAGCCTTAAACCCTAAAACCTAAACCATGAACCATGAACCATGAGCCCTAAATGCTAAACCCTAAACCCTAAACCATAAAAAGTAAATCCTAAACCCTAAACCCTAAACTTTAAACAGTGAATCCTAAAACCTAAACCCTAAGCCTTGAATTCTACACCCTTATCCCTAAGCCCTAAAATCTAAACCCTAAACCCTAGACCATATACCCTAAGCCCTAAGCCCTAAAACCTAAACCCTAAACCCTAAAATCTAAACCCTAAACCTCGAGCCCTAAACCATAAACCCTAAACCTTAATCTCTAAACATTAAATCCTAAACCATAAACCCTAAACCTTAATCCCTAAACATTAAATTCTAAACCCTAAACCCTGAACCCTGAACCATAAACCCTAAAACCTGAACCATAAACCATAAACCCTTATCCCTAAACACTAAATCCTTAACCCAAAACCCTAAACCCTAAACCCTAAACCTTAAAACCTAAAACCTTAACCTCGATCTATAAACCCTAACAATAAACACTAAATCCTAAACGCTAAACCTAAAACCTAAATCCCAAACCATAACCCTGAACCCTAAACCCTAAACCTTAAACCCTGAACCATGAGCCGTAAACCCTAAACCCTAAACCCCAAACCATATTTCATCAATATTTCCTAGTCTCATGGTTAGAACCATCATTGAGTTTGCTTATAGAATAACCTTGTTTATGAGAGGTGGGACAAGTAACTAAATGGATATGACATCTACCTTGTGCCTTGTAATGCATATATTACACATCTATTCCAAACTTGTTTCTCCCCACATGTACTTGCGCTCTTGAATGTAAATTTATTCATGCTCTGAAACAAAATTCACATTTCTCATATTTCCATGTATGGTATTATACAAGCCAAGATGACCCATTGGAAGATGGAAAAAATAACCATCACAACAAAAAAATTAATCATGAAGGAAACAAAAGAAACATAGAGAATATATCAATGCAGAGGTGTAGGATCATAATTGAATTTCCTGTAGTATCATCTCCTCTGGAGAAAGATAAATTTCAATTGTTCTACTGGAATGGATAATAAATTTGACAGAACTTCCTAAAGTGTTCAAAATAAGCATAGAAATAGGGGAATGACTAAGAACACTAAGGGGTTATCAATCACCTTGTAAATCTTTCTTGTTTAGTTCTAAATGGGAGTTACCTAGCCTAAGACTTAGTGACCTTCCATTCATTGATAATTCCTTATATAAAAAACCCATGAATTTTTTCAAAATCCCCTAAACAAAAAGATAGGGGTAGTCATCAATCCTAGTGAAGGGTGTGATGTGATTTCCAAGCAACTTGAAATTCATAGAGATTTAGAGGTCATAGCATGAATTTACAAATATCTCTATCATTATAAATGGAAGCCAAGTAACAGTGTCTCCCTATACATCTAAGGATTGAGGACTACTGGGGTCTTTGGAAGGATTACACAATTAGGAATATGACATTTCCCTCCTTCAAAAATATCAATAGATGAAAAACATAAAATTTTGATGACTCTCTTTGAATGTTCTACCTACAAATTCTATGAACCCTGAACTCTGTGACCTAAACCCTTAACCCTCGACCATGAGACCTAAACTATAAACCCTAAACCCTAAAACCAAAATGATAAATCCTAACCCCTAAACACTAAATAATAAACCCTAAAACCTAAACCCTAAACCCTTAACCCTAGACCCTAAACCATGAGCCCTAAGCACTAAACCCTAAATACTAAATCCAGAGCTCTGGGCTCTAACCCCCAAACCTTAAACCAGTAACTTTGAACCCTGAACCTTAAGCCATAAACCATGAACTATGAACCCTAAACCATAATCCCTAAACCATAAACCCTAAACCTTAAGCCTTGAACCCTACACCCTAATCCTTGAGCCCTAAACCCTTAACCTTAAACCTTAAGCCCTAAACCCTAAATCTAGATCCTTGATCTCTAAGCCCTAAAACTTAAACCCATAACTAACCCTTAAACCTTAAACTTGTAACTCTGAACCTCGAACCCCTGAGTCATAAACCTTAAACCATGCACCCTAACCCCTAAACCCTAAACCCTGATCCCTAAGCCCTAAACTATAAACCCTAAACCTTAAGGCCTAAATGTTAAATCCTAAAGGTCCCTAAACCCTAAACCCTAAACCCTAAAAAAATATCATAAATCCTAAACCCTGACCCCTAAACCCTAAACTCTAAACCCCAAGAACTAAACCCTAAACCCTAAACCCTAAACCCTAAGCCCTAAACACTAAACACTAAACCCTAAACCCTGAACTCTATGACCTAAACCCTTAACCCTAAAACCTTAACCCTAAACCTCGTGCCTTAAACCCTAAAACCTAAACCCTTTTCCCTAACCCTTGAACCCTGACCTTTAAACTTTAAACCTTGACTCTTAAACCCTAAACCCTAAACCCTAAATCCTCAACCCTAAACCTTAAACCCTAAGCCCTAAACCCTAAACCCTATACCATAAACCCTAATCCATAAACCCTAAAATTTAAGCCCTAAATCCTAAACCCTAAACCCTAAAACCTAAACCCTAACCCCTAAACCTTAAACCTTGAGCCCTAGACCTTAAACCCAGCCCTGAACCCTAGACCTTAAGCCATAATTCCTAAGCCAAAACCCTAAACCTTGAACCCTTAAACATAAACCCTAAACCCTAAAAACTAAACCTTGAGCCCTAAACCTTGAACCCTTAACTCTCAACCCTAAATCCTCAACCCTGATCCCTAAACCCTAAACCTTGAACCCTAATGAACTTTCCCTAAACCCTGAACAATGAACTTTAAACCTTAAACCCTAACTCCTAAACCCTAAACTGCAAACCCTAAACCTTATACCCTAACTCCTAAACCCTAAACTGTAAACCCTAAATCCTCAACCCTAAACCTTAAACCCTGAGCCCTAAACCGTAAACCCTATACCATAAACCCTAAGCCCTAAACCCTAAACTCTAAGCCCTGAATCCTAAACCCTAAGCCTAAACCCTAAAACCTAAAACCTAAACCCTAAACCCTAAACCCTGACCCCTAAACCTTGAGCCCTAAACCATAAACCCTAAGCCCTAAACCCTAGGCCCTAAGCCATAAGCCCTAAGACAAAACCCTAAACCTTGAACCCTCAAACATAAACCCTCAATCCTAAACCCTAAAAACTAAACCCTGAACCCTCAACTCTCAACCCTAATCCCTAAACCCTAAACCTTGAGCCATAAACCCTAAACCCTCAACCTTGACCCCTAAACCCTAAACCTTGAACCTTGAGCCCTAAACCCTAAACCCTCAACCCTTAACCCTTAACCATAAATCCTAAACTCAAAAACCCTAAACCATAAACCCTAAACCATGAACCATAAACCCTAAACCATGAACCACAAGCCCTGAGCCCTAAACCCTAAAATATAAACTATGAGCCTTAAACACTAAACCTTAAACCCTAAACTCTAAACCTTGAGTCCTAAACCCTAAACCTCAAGCCCTAAACCCTAAACCCTAAATCATAAAACCTCACCCAAAGCAAAGTCCTAAAAAGATCATTCAACGTGTTTCAGTGTGTAAGGAATAGTGTTTAAGGTGATCGATCGACTCATTTAGTTTTTATGAGAGACTACTTCCTTTGAAGGCATAAAAAAGGCATTTTTGGCCATTTTGTAGTTAATTAAACACCCTTCAGAACAAGCTAAAATGATCTAGTCATGTCACCGAGTTATCAAGGACCATTATTTGTGAAGTATTAAGGCATTGTTTATCTCCATAAGAGATATATAAGCAAAAGCATGTATGAGAATCATGAATTTGATTCCATGAAAGGATACTTTTAGAGATAGGAAAGGTGAGGGGAGGATCTTTACATGGAGCACCATGTTTCTAAGAATGAGCAATCATCTGAGTTCACTTGATGTAATTTATTTGGTACTATTCGTAACAATTCATTCAACACCGGGTAGTGTTATCACACCTTAAGGAGGAGGCACATTACAATCACCTTATTTTGGCCATAGGACAGGAATCCCATTCAGGGAACAATCCTCTATCTACAAAGTGAGGATATCTTTTTAGTTAGAAGTAGACAAACATCATAGAGTTAATTCATGGTCACTAAAGTGAATTATGGACCAAATTTAAAAATTAGTACCAATTCAAGTAGTGGTAGGGCCAAAATACATTTTAGAAGGTCAAAAAACCTAAAAAATGACTATATGCTTTCCCAAAACAAAAGACCGACTACAATATATATGCTGTGAAAGTTTTAGGTCGTTTGATGAAAATCCTGAAAATGAGTAAGTACTGACTAGATTAGATTTTGAAAAACTATCTTCTAGATTATAACTATTGGAGCTACGCGACCACTTCCATAATGTGCAGAGTGACCCTAATTTCTTATATTTACTAAAATAAATTTAAAGTATAAGAAATAATAAAAGAAATCTTAAACCTCCAAAACACATTATGCATGGTCCATACTACACAAAAAACGTACACATTTTGACTTGTTTGAAACGTGTACGCATTATATAACTCGTACACATTTTAACTTTTTTGAAACACATACGTGTTATACAACGTGTACACGTTTTGACTTGTTTGAAACACGTACGCATTATATAACACGTACACATTTTGACTTGTTTGAAATGGATACACATTATGCTTCGATGATTCCTGAGCGAAACAAATTAAAACATGATCACATTTTTCTTTTTTAAAATTCTTGTCCACTTTTTGGCCCCCCAAGTTTGTGCACTTACCCTGCAACTTCTATCATGAGCATGCCCATCCTTTGAGAACCTGACTTTACCAAGAATTTTTGAGTTCTCAACAATGCATGCATATGTGTGAACCTGAATCTCAACAAATCTCTTATAGATTACCTAATATTGGATAGGAAGCACATATAGAACATGGACATCCCATCAACCATGAAAATAGAACCTTCCACTGTAGGTCCTACCATTAGCATGCCCATATAGCTAGGGTGTGATTCTTACTATCGCAAGAAACCTCTCAGGAACATGCACAACATAAACAAATTAGACTAAGAGAGTAGAACACATCAACCAAAAAATACAAAAAATTATCACCAAAATCTTTAAAGAAATCAGCATACAACAAGCTAATAGTAGTAGCATAATAAAAAACCAAAAGAAAGTCGCAAATAGTTTATATGAGGAAAGGTAAAGAGTCATCTTCCCCAATGACTCTATCTACCCATCATAATCCTTACGATGTATTAGTATAGCTATATACAAATGTTCTAGATCAGGTACAAAGAAACCCAAGAGCTTCTCTTTCTAATAAGACTTACAAAATCAACAAAGCAAAACAACAATTGGTAGTTAAAGGCAATTTCATTTCCTTATTACTTTCTCATCCAAATGGAATGATATCAAGTTTTCTATGAAGAACACACAATATTTGGCCGATAGGCCTTACTAGAGTCAACTTTCTTTGTAACCACCTTTCAATCGTCATGGTTATCTTAAAATATTATTCCTCGTATTCTTAAAAAATTAGCTAATACAAACGCTGGAGGGAATGACAATGAAGAGACACCTAAGTAATAGAAAATATAGCATATTCTAATTCCTGCAAAAATTTAGGCTATCTGGTTTCAAACAGACGATATTTCACCAGCTAGGACATCTGTGTGGCGCATCTTAGTTGATTTTTGGTTTAGATTTGCTGCTAAAAATCTGGATCTGTGCCTTTTGCTATACCTTACAAACTATTTTTTTGTATCTCCCTGTTTTCGTGTTTCCAATGCCATTCTATTGTCAATCCACTAATTCATTATCTCCTCGATGTATTATAAAAAAAAATTATTGCCATTGTCTGCCATAGTTTGCTTTTTGTTTGCATGTAGGTCATTTTTTAATTTTATCTTCACAAATTGATTGCTAAGGAAGGGTCGATGTGGACTCTGTTTCCACCATTCATATGCCCTTTGTTGCTTGATTGTTGAAATTTTACAGGTGCTGGATCATTTAGTTTACAGGATGAAGGGAAGCTATAAACAAGGGTACGATCTCAGATCTCGCTTGCGTGCAAAGGAGATTGAGTTCAGAAGCTCATGTGTCTTAGCATGCTACTATGAATGGAGCTTGTCCTTAGCATTTTCTAAGAGGAATATGCAGGCCTGCCTCTATTTTAGAACTCACCAAATAGTGTTCAACACACCCTGTGTAACAATGGCTCGGGCACAACTTGCTTACCTTCAGTGATAACTTGGCCTTTGTAAACAAACCTTTAGTGATAGCCTGACCAAAATCTAGGCTATGATGGCCACCCCCATAATTACCACCATCTCGAAAACCTTTCACATGCTTTCGAGTACACCTCAACATGCACAATGCAGATTCATATAAAGTCATTTGCCTTTAGAGATTCAATCATAAAACCCACTCAATTAAAGAGGCCAATGATTTAAGGAAGGAGAGCTTGGATGAATGACATGGTTAAACATGCCACTGCACAATGCTAGGAAAATATTATTACAAAGAAGCAACAGGGGATTAGAATTCGGAGGGGAATATGAAGGACATGAAATATCAATGGGTTGTGAGTATAGGTTCCTCAAGCTTAGGGGCTGCATTTTCTTCCCCTAAATCATTCTTTGGTGGAGGCCGGAAATCATTCTTGGTGCCCATATCACCAGCTGCCACTTCTTCAGATGGTGGTAACATGCAATATCTCCAGTCCATAGGACTATTTTCAGGGCTCATTATCTGTGTCATTAGGTTTCAATACAATCTTTTTATTTCTATTTGTGAAAACATCTTAAATGAATGTTTATATTAAGACTCAATAATTACTATGACAGGTTAATACAAATATACTACATAAAATCAAATTTAATGAGAATCAAAATTCAATTGTTTTTATTGTTTCTTTACATCTATGTGTAATAACACATTTCTTAGTTGTAAAGTTGAAAACTAAATCACTTTCAAATTTTAGATATTTAGTTGGAGATCTCATATATCTTTTTTGTCGAGGTTCCTTCCATAGCCAAATACAATTTTAAATATTAGAATTTTCACATTAAATGATTGCAATTTGAGAATTGGTTTAATAAACTAAATATTTCTTCAATTGAGTAAGAAAATAAAAAAGGAAGATTACATTTTAAGATGGAAAACATAACATATTTTGGCACATATACCCTCTTATATTACATTCCATTTATAGAAAAAAAACCATGTATATTCAATATATTTATTCCAATATATCTTTATATATACATATTGGCCTCTCATATGCACCTATAAATGCATTTGCTAGTATCTTAGTTGTAAGATTTTAATACCCCCACAAGTAACAAAAGTGCACAAAGGTGTGTGGGGGGGTATGAGAAAAGAACACGCACAAGGTTGTGCGTTGAATCACTAGACTTGGGATGTTGTAAATCTTGGAGGGTAGATAACCTGTAAGGTATGGTTGTAGAATGGGATGTTATTTTGAAGGAGTTGTAAGAGAAGGGTGGAATATGACCTTGGAGAAGATGCCCAACATTGTTAAATCATCACGAGGAAGGTCAGAGATTGCGCTGGAAGAATGGAAACAACTAGAGACATTAATTAGTCTAGAATTTCCAGAACTCTTACCAATGCCTTGAGCCTACTTTTGGAGTGTGGGGAGAAGATATTATTTATTCCTTGATTCTTTTTGAGATTTCCTAGAGTCTTCATTCAAATATGATTTTTTATTCATTCATTCATTGATTCAAGTATTTTCAAATACGGACAATATCCCTAGTGTGGGGTAATGTTGGACTGAAGAAATGGCCAAGTATGAAGACATGGGTGAGGGCAGAGGGACACACGAAGGTGCGCACATAAACATGAAGGAAGAATTTACACAAGTAACAGAAGTGCACAAAGGTGCGTGTGGGGGTATGAGAAGAGAACACGCACAAGATTGCATGTTGAATCACTAGACTCAGGATTTAGCCAAGATTATGGAATGAACTAAAAATAGACAAAAGTAGAGATGACGTGTTCACCAAGACAAGCTAAATATAGGATATGCGTGGACAGAGAAAACCAAGTATAACATCGTGTGGGAAATTAAAATAAGCTATTTATAGCATGGGGACATATCTAATTATAGCACATGCAATTGGAGTAAAGCAGGGGCTATTGATAACACACAACAAGCCACTTATAAAGAACCACATAATGATGCCTAATTATAGGAAAACACAAGCATAGAGACTATATTTAAGAATTGATTATTAATATATTAAATCATGTAGGGAGTGAAAAAATTTCTCCTTATTGCTTTTTCATCCAAAGGGAATGATATCAAGTTTTCCGTGAAGAATACACAATATTACTAAATTGTAAGATTTTAATTTGAGAATTAAATGCTCGAGGCTTAAACAGATTAAAAAACAAACACTTGAATCACCAATGTATATATATCATCATATCCTTTGCATTGGTCTGTTATTTTAATCGGAAGATAATATTATATCAGCCCTAGGTTCAAATGCAAAAGGGGGTCCATTTATCCGTGTGTTTAAAGGAAAAATAAAGTCGGGGAGGTAATCCCAAAACCCTTGCTTTAAATTGTACACAGTCACCTTCCCGTTTCCAAAGATTTTTACAGATACGAAGCATACATAATCCTCCACTCCCACACAAGTAAAATAATTGCAATGTTCTGGACGAACTAATGAAGGATGCACTTTTGTAATCCTTCTGCACACTCTGAAATTTTTCTGAAGCTCCCATAGTATTATGGATCCTGGAATTATTGTGGTGAGTACCACTACAAGTGAAGATCTTGGATGTTGTAAACCTTGATATTAAGATCTGCCAATAACAATATTAAGCACCCATTCCAACATATCTTATCCATTACACTATAATGATCGGAATCTCGCTTCACAACGATCAATGACTTGTTAGAAAAGTTATAAATTTCAATACATTTATAATCAAGAAACACAATTTTGTAGGATTCTCTGTCATCGCCCTCCACAATACCTGCCACGTCCTTGTGCCTGTCGAAGTTCACGGACTCGTCTAATCGTGAATAAGTTCTAATGAGTGGATTGCTTCCCATAGGGCTTCCCATAGATTAGCAGTAAGAGCATATGGCCAATAATATTCATATCCAGGCAAAAATAAAAGGGGGATATTCTTCCATTTCCTTGTGGAGAAAGAATAGACAGCAAGAAAATTTTCTGAGGGCAAAATGAGCCATGAACAACTATTTGACATGCGATTGCAACCAGATAAGAAATTTTTAGATGACAAAAGGGTATTCAAATCCTTGGATACGCTCCGAAATTGAAGGATGGATTCATCAGGAAGAAAGCTGAATATCCTCTCCACTATATCTGTGGGTGTTTCAGACCATACAGAAGCTCTTGAATAAGAGGCAATCATCTTCTTTATAAGATCCTTGTAAGTTTTGTATGCATTTTCCTCACCAGCAAACAGAGTATACATTTGCCCCATTTCATCAATGCCAATATCCAATCACCTATTGTAAGACCGTAACCAATATAAATACGCAGAGTATAAAATTCAGAAATACGCAGAGTATAATATTGAATCTGAAAAATTCATAAATGGGCAGAGTATATTGCAATGATCAGAGTATATACCTGTGGCTGCAATGATCAAATCCACCGGGAATTACAACATCTCGATTGATTAGGACGAGGGGCTAAACTATTTATAACATTCTCCTATGTTTTTTTAATAAAATTTATTTATTTTGGGTCTTTTTGCTTTCTTTAAAAAATTCGAATATATATTTAAACAATTCGATTGATTAGAAGGAGGGTTTAAATTTGACGGCCACCTATGCCTCTCAATCAATTTTTTGGGTGAGGGGAATTTTTCAACACTACCCTTCATACCTATCATTCCATATTTATTTAATTATTTTTAATATATATTAATACTTATTTGTATAATTTATGTATAAATCTATATTAAAATTTGACAGTTACATGTTAAATGTTGAATATATGTGAGGTTTATTACAAAACTATTTTACGGTTAAAATCATCAAAAATATCTAAACGAACGTCAAATTTAATCCCTAGTTAGAAGTCACAAATTTCAATTTTATTTTCAAAATTGTCTAGGTTATTAGTAAGTCATAGCGCATGCGGCAGTTTTTTTTTTTTAATATTAAAAAATTGTTGCTTAGAAAACTCATAATTTACTTCTTGAATTGTTTTAAGTTATTAATAAGTTATAGCGAACGATTTATTTTTTTATTTAAGGTGCTTTAAATATATTGAGAGTTTAAAGCATTTTAATCTCTCAATTTCTCTAATTGAGTGTAACTTAATTTACTTCATACGTTAATGTCCACAAAAGGTTAATATTGATTTGTGAGACTAAGGTACAATGAAAAGAAGAAAATAAGTGTGTTATAGCACATCCAAAATAATGTAAAAGAGAAATTAAACTAGAAAAAGACTAAGAACACCATTCCAATAGAGATATCATAAAGAGATCTAGAAAGAGGGCTCATGCGTAGTGAATTAATTCTTGATACTCTAGGAAACACTTTGAATACTCACAGTGGTGAAGATGTGTACGAGCCCTATTAGTCATTGAGTCTACGATGCCTCGTTGGTTTAACATGTAAATATTCAAGATGACCACAGGGCCTCTTCCCACTAATGTTGTCAAATAGCTAGAAGTAGGATGTTATTAACCTAGTGCAAGCCCCCCTTGAATACTTATGTTTGAGAATTTGATAACGAGGGTCAAACATCTCTTGAAGGAAAAGGTCTAAACATCTATGATCCTCATAAGTCATGAATGTCCTGAGAGAGCCACGAGAATCTTTAAAGAGGTAGGATAATTGTCCCCTTATCTCATAATAAGGAGAGCATATGAAAAACAAAACGGTCATCAGTTTAAGGCTCTAAAGAGTAAATCTGACATATACGATGCTCACAAGGGATATGGTAGTTTATCTCAATGCAACACTGATGGAAATGAACTTTGATAAGGGGAACTCTTAGGTTGCAAGGTAATTGTAGTTTTGTGTACCCCTGAGGTTGGATGAACCCATCATTGAAATGAAGATATAAGTATCATAAGTCTTGAGGTTTTGAGGTGAGTGAATCTTTAGGCTGAGTCCATGCAAATTTGAGATGTGCTTTGTAAATATCGGTGTGAATTTCATTTTTACCCCTCTTAGAGAGATGGAAGCATCCATGGAAAAATTATGTGGGGATAGCCTTCTAATATTAAGACCAATGAGGGGAAGTAATGTGGAGGCTCTCTCCTACCATCATAAATTAACCCCATGCTTTTCATGCTCCATAGATGATATAAAAACAACATATGAATACCTAAGGAGAACACTTTGGGATTTAGCCAATTGCCTTAACCTCTGAATCATAATCACCATATGAAAGATCATTGAAGCAATGAAGGGTGTTGTGCCAAATTCTACAAGGATGATGGTACAATGAACTCTGATCTCTTGGCATGACTATGTTTGGATAACATTATGACCATCACTCTCTATTCATTTTTGGTCCTCAAATGAAAGGTGTGGTCCCCAAGTCTCACACCCATACAAGAGGGTAGATGTGACCAATAAGTGAAAGAGGCAAATTCTTTTCTGAATGTCTTGAAATTGAAGCTGCAAAGAATTATTTTCAAGGGTGACAAGAGCTATAAAACCCTTCTTCAATTATGAAAATATGCATAGAGTCAAGTTAAAACATGGTCTATAGAAGAGGACCCCCAAATATATATGTGAAGAAACTATCTCAACCCTCTCTGTAAGAAATAATCACATCACTTGCTTTATCGGTATAAATATTGGAAGCCATGACTTTTATTTTATCCAAATTAACTTGAAGCTCACATGTATCACAAAAGGAGGATACAATATAAAGTTATTTCTAGAGATATCTCATAAAGCGAGACATTAGAATAATGTCATCTATAAATAGAATAATTGCAATAGAGACTATAAAGAGTGAGTAATTGTCTACTACACCTAATGCATATGAAATCATTTCATCTAGCTAATCAAAGTAAATAATAAAAAGTGTAGGAGAGATTGGGAAACTTTTTTGAATGCCTATGGTACTCTCGACATCCTTTGTATCACTATTCCTCATTCTTAACTTTCTAACAATGGTCTCATAAAGTATCATCACAAGTTAAACTACTAAGGGTGGAAGACCCAAAGCCTTAATCCTTTTAACTAATAAGTGTTGAGGAATTGTATCAATTGCCTTGTGGAAGTCTAGGTCAAAAATTTAAACTAAATATGTCTTATTTTTAACCATATAACTAAATTTGTTCAAATATTTTATGAGCGGGCTGCCTAGCCCTTTCAGTCCAAGCATTTTTCTAAGGCATCATATGGAGGGAGGTTAAGGATTTGACACCCTTCCACTCCACCTCAACACCTATTTTACTAAAAACTTATTTTTGAGATGATTTTTCCATTAAAAAATGGGGGGAGGGAGATGGTTGGGAGGTAAAAACTCAAGAATAAAAAGGGAGATTTTGGAAAACAACATTTTTTTTGGGTTCTTACCGTGAACTCCAGGTCCCAAGCCTACCAATATTATCACAGTGGCCTTGATCCAATTGTAGCATCTTTTTGAAAATTATTATCACCACAGTATTTGATCTGATTGTAACACATCTTGAAAATTATCAAAGGGGAGATAGTTCTTGAATAAGAAAAAAATGCCTAAAATAAAAAAAAATTCAAGGTTTTAGGCGAGAATTTTTCTGCATTTGAAATGGTATTGTAATTCTACAAACAAAGTTATATTATTGTAATTTTTACAGCAATAATGGTATTACAAACACACACCTAATATTGTAGTCACAAAATATCACACATCTATTTACATCAGGCCTTTAAGTATGTCATTATAGGCATGATTCCTAAGTGAGAAAACTAGATGTTAGCATCACATGTTTTTTTTTTACATTGTTTTATCCTCTTACATAGTCTTCTTATTTTATTTTTTGGAATGACCCACTTTACTCTTGGACAACAACATATGACGCAACTCTATATTTACCTATTGTAGTGCCCACTTCCCTTCGACACTTTTGATATTGATCATGATACTGCTGACTATATTATGGACATTATTATAGTTTCGATTTAGTATGGTGTTAGATGTCAGATCATGGATTATTGTTGACTCTGATTCATATATAATGCATGATGATTGTTAGAGACATTTTATATAGAGGTTGACATGCTGTTGGACATGATTATATATATATATATATATATATATATATATATATATATATATATATATGGATGTTGTTAGGACATGTGATATTTGGATATATTGAGTAGACCTAGAAAATTGAAGTTAAAATTGATGATTATATAGTTGCCGATGAAATTATAAGTGATATTGTTGATTTTCTGGATGTTGTTATGATTCATATATATATTGATGATTTTGAAATTATATTATTTTCATTTGGATGTTCTGATATGGCCATGAGGCCGAAGGGGTATTTGTATTGTGCAGGTTAAAAATATCACAACAAACATCGAGGGATTGGAGACCAACCACATTGGAATTCTAAATGAATTCAACAAGGTCACCATGGCAACTTGTATTGTTCGTGTGTGTGTATTTGGTTGTTAGGTATTCCCATGGGGGGGATCACCTTTAAATGTGACCAAGGGTTATGTGTATTTATTTTTTTGGTTTCTTTTATTGATGTTTGTATGTGTTTATTAAGTGATGTGTTTACCCCCTTTCATTATTTATTAATTGTGGTAAATTAATGTGATTAGACATGTTGTTAAAATTAATTAATTAAAATATGTCATAAGAAAGTAATTAATAGAGTTATTGGCCTTGAATTAAAGTGTTGTAAGAAATGTGTAAGTGATGTGTAAGAGATGTGTAAATTAATTTTGGAGTATGAAACACTCCACCTCCTTTTGAAATTCAAATTTTTCCTTGGAGGCTGATTTTGGAGGCTTGTGGCACAAGTTAAACTTGTCCCATACCTCTTAAATTTGCATGCCAACCTTACCTATGGTTGGAGGGTTTAAATCTATCTTTCATTATGCATTTTTGTAAGTCAAGTTGTATTTTTTAATTGCACTTTCTTACATGTTATTAACGTCAGTTCTTATGGGGTGTGGGCTTGATTTGAGTGTGTAAGTAAAATTGTCATTTATTCACCTACTTAATTATTGTCCCTTGGAGATTGAAGTTGACTTATGAGTTGGAGTTGAGGATGTGTGATGTGGCATCCCAGATGGATCCACCTCATCCTCTTCTCTTTCCTATTCTATATATTCGAATTCCTTGGCTTGTTTTGGGGGTTACTTAACCTTGCATTGTTTCATTTTGGGCGACTTCTTTTGGTTTTGGGAGCTCTTGCAATTTTTGGAGAAAGTTGGAGATTGTTGAATGCTTGTGGATTATTGATCTTGGACTGTTTTACATTGCAAATCTTGTTGTTTGGAACTTTGGAACAAACTCCACCAAGGAGAGGTAGGAGCTTGGCTCTTTAAAATGCTCTTCTCTTATGTATGCATTTGTAACTGTTGTGAATGTTTTGATATTGCTTGTTGATTGGTTGGGTAGAAGGCCTAGGTATGGTGTAGGAGAGGACTATGGGGATTCTTGTGGGGAGGAATAAGTGTTTTGGGGAGGTATAAGTGTGGAGGGAGTTGGGATTTGGGTTCCACCTTGTAAAAGAAATAGCTTGCATTTCTTTACTCATTATGGGGTGCCATAAGAGGTTGGGGAGGCATAAGGAAATGTGAAGTATAAGGGGTGCTTGGGGGAGGCATAAGGGCATGTCAGGGATTTGAATTGATATATTTTGGTGGTCTACTTTCAACTGGTGATACCCATTTCCCCTTTGGGAGGCATAAGTAGTTTCCCCCATAGTTCTTTCTCCTTTGGGCTTGCATGATGAAGCCTGAGTTTTGTTTGTTGTTTTCATGTGGTTACAAACTGTATTAGGTTTTGGACTGTGCATTGAATGTGAAAGATTGATTTTGTGTTGTAGAAGCCTATTGTTGCCATGAGTTGAAAAAAAAAAACATTTCTTATTGCAATGTGGTTGGGGCTCGGGGGCCAGTGAAGAAGGATGGCTTCTCCCTTTCACTTGGATGTCTTGGTTGGGTGGAGAGTGTTGCCTTTCCCCTATTTTGTTGTGACCAAATTGGAGAATGATGAAATTCATACTGTTGTTCTGGAACTGAGAAAGAAGACAGTTTGACAGTCCTTGCTGAGATTGTTTCTCAATGTAACCTTTTCCCACTTGAAGTGGATGATCTTGTATATTATTTGTGATGGAAAGATGGTATGTTTGGGCTATGAAAGTTGTAAATTGAATTGTGAAAGAGATGTACTTTTTTCTCTATTTTTGAATAAATGTGGAAGAATTTCTATTTAGTATATTGTGATTGAGGAAGAAGATAAAGTTTTGACAGTCCCTTGCGAAACTACCTTTGTAAACCATTTCCCCACTTGATGTGGATGACAATTTAATATACATTTTGTACTGAAGAGTTACTATGTTTTGGAAATGAAATCCCTTTTGAATGTGAGAGAAATATACTCTGTATTCTATTTTTTTTTTAAAGAATGTAATGAGAAAGAGTTTTGATTGCAAAGTTATATTTGATCTATATAAATAGAAGTGGTTACTTTGTTCAAATGATATTGCTTTCATTGGAAATATTATTGTTGAATGTAATTTGAAATCTCTGTTGGAAAGATGAGAAAGTGAATACGTATGAAGAAATGTCATAATGCTCTATTCTTTAGAAATGAAAGTTTTGAAAATCAGAATTGTAATTTGGAATTTGAACACATTGATTTGAATCAATTTAATTAGTTAGCTTCGATCTGGAATGATTTATTATACTTAGAAGATGATAAATGGAAAATAGATCCTTTCGAATTAGATCTCTGTTAGATATTTTCAAACTGGCAAATAATTATCAGAAAATGTATAGAATGACCCTGTAGACTACGAAGGACATTTGAAACATTAATACAAGCTAAGAAAAATCAAAACGATCCCACACAAAATATAATACTTAAGAAATTTTCATAGAACCTTTGAAAATTAGGCTCAAACAATTTCTCAGTCATTTTTGCTGTTAAATTGGGGAAATTTGAATTGATCTTCAATCAAACAATTTAACCCTTGAAATTATGTGTAAAGAAGGGTTAAAAAGGAGCTTAGCTGATTCGATGAGCTTACTAGACTGTGTCAAAGAGATGGATAGAGAAATAGGAGGAGGAAATGACTATGCCAAGGTCCAAAAGAGTGCATATCTGAGCAATATGAGTAGAATGGGGTGCCTAGGAGAGGATCAGGGTGCCTATGGGTGCTCTAGTTTGAGTTCTAGGTTCCCTGGTCTACGAAAATAACCTGAAACCCTCCTCTGAGATGTCACTGGATGTTTTCCTATGTTATCTCTTTATCACACAAACTTCACTGAACTACGATATATGTCACTACAATATCTGCAATAAGGAATCACTTGCCAAACCCCAAGATGAGCATAAAATACCTAAAAAAATAAAGATGCAAATGAAGGGGTCAGACTATCCTCAGTGGCCACAATGGAAAACTTCCTAACTGGGCCACTTTGTACTACAATCTCAAACCTGTGTATTTCTATGTGAATTTTGTGTGATAATTCCCTAGTGTTTCTTGCGTGCCAGTCGCACTTTGTGAAGTTAGCGAGCTATAACTAATGTGTAGAAAATGTGAAGTATAAGGGGTTGCTGGAGGCATAAGGTCCTGTCAGGGATTTTAATTGAAAATAGATTTTTGTGGTCTGGTCTTTCAAGTGGTACCCATTTCCCCCTTTGGGAGGCATAAGTATTTCCCCCATAGTTCTTTCTTCTCCTTTGGGCTTTCATGATGAAGCCTAGTTTTGTTTGTTTTGTTTTCACTGTGGTTACAAACTGTAGTAGGTTTTGGACTGGTCGTTGAAATGTGCAAAGATTGATTTTTGTGTTTAGAAGCCTATTGTTTGTTGCCATGAGTTGAAAAAAAAACAGTTCTATGTCAATGTGGGTTGGGGCTCAGGGGCAGTGAAGAATGATGGCTTCCTTTTTCCTTTCTCCCTTTCAATTGGATGTCTTTGTTTGTGTTGAAGTGTTTCCTTTCCCCTGTTTTGTTGTGACCAAATTGGGAGAATATGAATTCATACTGTTGTTCTGGAACTGAGAAGAAGCATTTGACAGTCCTTGCTGAGATTGTTTTCCTCAATGTATACCTTTTCCCACTTGAATTGGATTTCGTGTAATATTATTTGTGATGGAAAGATGTATGTTTTGTGCTATGAAGTTGAAATTGATTGTGAACAGAGATGTTACTTTTTCTCTATTTTTGATAAATGTGGGAAGAATTTCTATTTAGTATATTCTATGAGGAAAATACACAGTGCTGACAGTCCCTTGCGAAACTACCTTGTAACCATTTCCCCCACTTTATGTTGATGAAAATTAATATACATTTTGTAACTGAAGAGTTAACTATGTTTTGGAAATGAAATCCCTTTTGAATGGGAGAAATATACTCTGTTTCTATGTTTTTTTTAAAGAATGTAATGAAAAGAGTTTTGATTGCAAAGTTTGTATTTGATCTTATCAATAGAAGTGGTTACTTTGTTCACATGCTATTGGCTTTTCATGGAAATATTATTGTTGAATTAATTTGAAATCTCTGTTGGAAAGGGATGAGAAAGTGAATCCGTATGAAGAAATGTCATAATGCTCTATTCTTTAAATGAATTTGAAAATCAGAATTGTAATTTGGGAATTTGAACACATTGATTTGAATCAATTAATTAGTTTAGATTCGATACTGGAATGATTCTTATACTTAGAAGAGATAAATGGAAAATAGATCCTGTTCGAATTAGATCTCTGTTAGATATTTTCAATTGGCACTCATTATCAGAAATGTATAGAGACCCTGTAACTACGAAGGACATTTGACAACATTAATACAAGCTAAGAAAAATCAAAACGATCCCCACCACCTATAATACTAAGAAATTTGCATAGATCCTTTGAAAATTAGGCTCAAACAATTTCTCAGTCATTTTTGCTGTTAAATTGGGGAAATTTGAATTGACTTCAATCAAAACAATTTTAAAAAAAACCCTGTTGGAAATTATGTGTAAAGAAGGGGTTAAACGGAGCGTTAGGCTGTGCGATGAGCTTACTATATACTAAAACGTGTCAAGAGATTGGATAAGAAATAGAGGAGGAAATGAACATGCCAAGGTCCAAAAGAGTGCATATCTGAGCAATATGAGTAGAATGGGGTCCTAGGAGAGATCAGGGTCCCTATTGGGGTGCTCTAGTTGGAATTCTAGGTTTCCCTGGTCTACGAAATAACCTTAAACCCCTCCTCGAGATGTACCTCGGAAATGTTTTCCTATGTTTATCTCTTTTAATCACACAAACGTTTCACTGAACTACGATATAATGTCACTACAATATCTGCAATAAGGAATCACTTGCACAAACCACCAAGATGAGCATAAAATACTAAAAAAATAAAATCACATGAAGGGGTCAGACTATCCTCAGTGCCACAAGATGGAAACTTCCTAACTGGGCCACTTTGTACTACAATCTCAAACCTGTGTATTTCTATGTGAATTTTGTGTGATAATTCCCTAGTGTTTCTTGCGTGCCAGTCGCACTTTGTGAAGTTAGCGAGCTATAACTAATGTGTAGAAAATGTAATATGGTTGATTAACAGAATA